>JAEBDU010007902.1:0-22298 GCA_016802625.1 Heliconius numata | reverse complement strand
CCTTCATACTGCTCCCAGAATGTCTCCTTTTCGGCCGCGCTACATCCCGCCTGGGGAGCATAGGCACTGATTAAGTTTGTGATAACGCCCTCAATCAGTACCCTCACCCGCATCAAGCGGTCGGAGCGACGGTCAACTTCAAGGAGCCCATTCTGAAGCTCTTCAGAAAGCACTACCGCTACACCGTTTCTGCCCGAAGGTGACCCAGTGTATATAAGCCGGTAACCCTGTCCGATGTTACGGGACTTATTGCCCTTCCAGCGAGTTTCCTGGAGGAAAGCACACTGGACCCGACGTCTCATGAGTACATCTGCGAGTTCCCTGCATCGTCCGGTTAGAGAGCCAATATTCCACGTTGCAAAGCGGAGTTTCCGTCTGGGTACTTGCGTCTTTAACCGTGCCCGTACTTGACACGGTAGCCCTTGCCCACTTGTCGCAGGTGTAGGGCGATGTGCCTGCGCGTCGTTTTGCGGCGACGCCCTAGCCGTACCCAGTCTTTTCTTTTTCCGTTTCATGTACTGGCGGTTTGCGGTTTCCTGGAGCGACTGCCGTCTGACCTCCAAAACCCCTTTGTGGGGAAAACCGAAGGGAGAGGAAAATAGAAGGGTAGGACAGGAAAGGGAAGGAGGGAGCTAAGGGAAGGGGAGAGGGGGGGGGACACCACTCTTACGGACTGGATGAGGATATAAGAGTGGCGGCTCGAGGATCCGGGGTCGCGTACCCGTATGCCCACAAACCAATATCGGACAGATATTAGTCTGGACACCCTCTGGACCCAACCCAAAGTTATTATATATTTTCTATTTATGTATAACTATGATTGTCTGCATAATAGAAAAAGTAGTGATGCATTTGCTGTTTCATATATAAAAGAGAGATAATTGCTTGTTTAATATTCTGCCATTTCAATACTTAACTGACGAAAGAGACGGTAGTGAGTTTGAATTCCATTCAGGGGAATAAATTTCTCTACGTTCCCTTTGCGGATACAGAGTAGGTAATACTATTAAGTTAAAAATATATTGCATTTCCTAAATAATTACAAATTAATGCATTTTCTCACCGATTTTGAAAATAATGTTAATCTAGATAATTTCTCTTCAAAATAATTAAAGCCTTAAACTTAACATTCCAGAGCTCCTGTAAAGCTAACTGACAAAGACCTTATTAGCTAAAGTTCGTGTTCAGTGAAAGATTTACCTAATGCGATTTCGAAGTACCGTGCAGAATTACGTGTGGTCTATGGTGATTTGGTAGTCAATGAGCCAATTTAACTGAAAACGTATAAACGCAACTTTAAATTCAAATATATAACTAAATTGTTATGACGTTTGCTTGTAAAATTATCGTCATATAATTTGGACAAAATGATATTTACTTTACTTTATTTAAATGTGAAATCTAGGCCAATTTAGAGTTTTAATATTTAATATCAAAATATTTAAAAAATGATTCACTCTGTTTCCCGCACACAGCAGGATAGGCATTTAGTACCTCACTTTCCGCCTCACTTTCTGCCTCAGTGTCAGAGCGATGAAATAAAAATATTAATAAGTAATAATTTTTTCCCTCGCGTGGGGATCGAATCTACAACCATCGCGATAAACTCACTCTTGTGCCCCTGCGCCACGACGGCCTATCAAAATATGTATTATTTAAATTGTGAAAGATAGGAAAGGAATCGTTCTGCTAAATTGTATGACGCATAACAAAAGGTACATCGTTATTTTATAGCCTGAAGGTAAAATTTACACACTACTAACCCCAATACCGAGAGCCGTACTGGCAACTCTAATTTACACCTCGTTTGTATCATTGTTCATGGCGAAGATATATTCTCAATACCTATTTGTACTACAAATATTATATTCTATAAAGAAATGGTTTTTTTTATATTTCCATTTGTTTTTAGTTTGTAAAACGATTTATCTGAAAAAAAAATGTTTAACATATCTCCTATGTATAATTAATTGTATTCATTTATTAAAAACACTGCCAACATTTATATTCAAAGTTCATGACTTAAAAACGAAACACTAGATTAAAAAATATCTAAATTTAGTAACAAAATTAGTATAAATTTTAGAGTATTATAGATCAATTCCAAGTTGAAATCTCCACCTACAATAAAGTGCGTTTACATTGTCATTTGAACAGTGTTGAAACAGTGCGGATTTGTAGCATTAGTCGAACACGGCCACGAGCAACTAGGCGCAGCATAAGTCTCTAACAAACGAAACACGAATATCTTATAAAGGTACAAAGGTAGTGTGAAACCAAAGATAGTGGGTTCAAATACAAAAAAATAAAAGATTTATGCTTATTAAATGTCGTTCTTTCTACAACGCGGCGATAGATACCGCGAATAATATAAGTAGATAAGTAAAAATAAATAAAAGGCAGCTGATAAAAAACAATATAAAATACAGAGTAAATAATAATTAGAAATTGTTTTTTTTTTCTAATTCTAGTTCTGTTAAGGGAGATGCAGAAGAAGTTTGAGTTTAAAAATAATTCAAAGTAATAAAATTAAGGAAGTCTCCATTGTATTTTTATGAAAATAGAAAATTTCGCAACATCTTTCTAAAACCATAAATGGCATACAATAATAAATCATACATGTGTTCTTAATGGCATCACTTTCCTATACTAATTAGAACTATAAAACTGTAAATCATTTACTGTCACGACAATATAACATTTTGTATTCTAAAACCTGCGTAGGTAGTCTAAATCGAAGTAAGCCACGCCCCGCGTTGAGAACGTCTATAATAGATCTATTAAAACTAGTATAAGCCTATTCATTATTATTACATAGATTATGTTAATATGGATTAATAACTAAATCTCACCTATATTTAGCTGCTTCATAACTGCATCCAATCTGGAAATAATAACAAAAAATGTTAATAAATAAAAAATATTTTAGCTTTTTCAAAAATAAAATTGTAATATTATCCATTTTTACTTTACGCATTTTGTAAAGTAAATAGTGAAAACCTAAATAGTATGTCACTATTACTAACTTTTAGCAATGACGTAGAGTAAAGTGAGAATTCAGCCTTGCACCTTGTTGAAATAGGAATAAAAAGGATTATATGTAAATCAGAAATTTTAAGAGTCGTGATTGTTTGACAGGTTATGGGTTTGATTCCAGCTCTTTCATTTTCTCGCTCTGGTAAGTAAGACAAAGCATCACTCAACACGCAATGCCTACAGAATTCTTCGGAACCGATTATCTTAACACTAGGCTTCAAGTTTCCTTCTGCTTACCCTATTATCATACAGTGTGAGCCTAGGAAAAAACTGAAGATAACATTCTTCTCAATGGTGTCAATATAATAAATTATTAATACCTCTTATTATTATTATCACATAATTCTGATTGCATCGTATTGCTATAATCTACCACAAGAAAAATGTACTGAACACAACCAATAAAAGATAGAATAATTGAAATGTATAAATCAGAATTTGCAATAAGACGCCTTGGATCACGTTGAGGATTGAAAGACTTTTTGTGTCCAGTACCACTTCCTTTCACGGACGCCAGTAATAATTTAATACTTCATCATAATAATAGTACTTTTGTCGATAAACCTTCATACAAATTGCACTAGTGTTGGTATAAAAAACGTAACTGTCAAAGTGACGTATGCTTTTACTTATTATTGTGCCAGTCACGTCTTAGTAAAGGTATAACAGATTAAAAATATATATCTAATTGGTTTGTAGAATGTATTAATTATTAATATAAAGTTTAATATGGTTTGCTTTACTTTATCATTAAAAACCTTAATAAATAAATGTAATTGTAATGCCTCAAGAATTCGGCAGAAAGTGGGGAACGGAGAGCTTTAACACTAGTTTCTCTGCCTACCCTGTCCTGTGCGGGATACTGCGTGAAGGTGATTTAATTTAATCTGAATCAGCATGGGAAACATACTTAATAATTCAACAGGTACACAATTCTGAATGTCGGGCACACCTACCTATGCAGTTGCAAAATTATACGAGAATCTTGATCATGCTATCGTGATCCTAAGTACGTGACTAACGCGGACTAATGTAAACAATGGTGTATATAAATAAATGTGATAGGGTTACAGTTTAAGTTGGGTGAATCTTCTTTTGTTTGGCACACTGTAAGCGCGACGGTTGTGGGATCGATTCCCGTTCAGGGAAATGTTTTTTTTTTTATATTTAGACACGCAATGTATTGAGACTTAGGCGGAAACTGGGCAACATGTGTCTTACGTACAATGTAATTGATAATTGATTTCCTTTCTGGAGAGCCTTTAGGTATGCCTTTTTCAATTTTGGCAAGATAACGTTGAAAGCCCCCTTATTAAGACGGCGTTTGGTTCCGCCAATCAAAAATTATAGTAACTAGTACAATAAATAATAATTACACACAATGATTGCAAACTCTCATATTCTATTTACTCTGTAATATTCTCTCTCTCTCTAATGATTACTCCTCATATTTCTATAAAGTGGTAATTTCAATCTTTGCAGCTCATTTTCTTGCAAATAGTCTCATAACAAGTAGGAAGAGATTTAGGTTCAGAGTTTGACAAATGCCCAACGTGAGTTCGCGTTGAACTCAAAATGTTTAAATACAGTCTCACGATCGTGATATTGTTATTAAAATTACAAGGGTGTTCATGTATCCAATTTGCAGATTTACAAGAAACTATTATCTACTAAAGTAAATTTATCTTAATTATTTGGAACAAGAAAATGCTATTTAGAATAAGATAAAAAATAAAATAACTTACCTAACATGTATAAAAAGTTTTTACTCCAATTGCCTATCAATAATTATTAACGAGAAGAATATTAATTAACAACATTTAATAGTATACCTAAACCATTGACTGAGCGACTGTAAAAAATGTAAAAAGTTTATTTTTAAAATATGCTTATAAAATATTATTAGTTACTCATACATTCCAGAAAAGTCTCAATAAAAACAATGATATTTTAACTTTCCAATGCTTACAACGTAATAAATAATGATTCTATACGTTTTTTGTTCGTTGCCATTAATAATAATAGAAGTCAGCGAAATATTATTATATAAACGATACTGACACACCATTAGAGAAAGATGATATGTTAATTTTTGTTACATGATTAATTGTTACGTGTTTTTGATTAACTTTTTCTTTTAAAA
This sequence comes from Heliconius numata, assembly GCA_016802625.1. Classification (NCBI taxonomy): domain Eukaryota; kingdom Metazoa; phylum Arthropoda; class Insecta; order Lepidoptera; family Nymphalidae; genus Heliconius; species Heliconius numata. The sequence goes on along the minus strand of JAEBDU010007902.1, from coordinate 17,119 downwards.
CTTTTTTTTACTGTATACAGTATTTACAATATTTGAACACTTGAAAAATGTCTCTACTCACTACGAAATATGTAGAGTATAAAATGTAGAGAGTTATAGAGAGTATCTTTCTTCAAATAAATAAAGTAGATATCTCTAGGACTAACTAAAGTCAACATTTACTATAAATAGAATTTAATTTATAAATTATTAATATAAATAATGTTTCATTCTACTTCTGTGAATTTGTATACTGAACTAACTGTAATCTATTAGATCTAAACGAGCCAGTACATCTACGAAGTGCAATGGTGCTGTACCGTGCTAAAGCCACGTGAAAGTTCTCGACAGCCATGTTCAATAGACCTCAATGTTAACATGGAGTTTAAAGACCTATGTATTAACAGATGGATTGTAATTAAATTTAATATTAGTATTACATATATGTATGTATATATTTTAATTTATTATTATTGGAAATATTTATTTAAATGTATTTCTATTTCTTTGCTCTGGTGTGAATTCCGCCACTCAACAAGCAATGCCCCCAAAATTCGGCGGAAAGTGAGGAACAGAGTGTCTTACACTAGATTCCCTCTGCCTACCCTACTGTGTGCGGGATGATTTTATTTTTTTTTAATTATTATTAGTTATTTCATTAATTATCAAATAGAATCATGAGACATTAAGAGTTTTTACTTTTTAAATATTCTTTAGAATCCTCGTAGTCTTTAGTTGTTTATCCATTTTAATGTATATACGAGTACATACATAATTTGCTATCTTAATCACGTTTTATGACAAAATTGTCTTCTCTAAGGTATGCTATGACGTCAGTATTTCAAGCAATCAAGGCTTATAGGACAAGAACTTTAAATGCCAAATATGGTATTACTAGAAAATCTGAACGAACATTTATTTATTATAGAATTACACAAAAGGAACAATTTATGCTATTATATTTCACACTATTTCATTACAAATAATTTATACGTTTAGATACGACGCCCGTTCGAAAAAATAAAATATTAATATTTTATTTTTTTCATTCTGGTCAAGTCAAAACGCGACATTAAGTCCTGAATTCGGGGGAAACGGAGTGTCTTAGCACTATGTTCCCTCTGCTTATCCTATATCCTATCCTCTCAATGCGGGATACAGCGTGAATCCACATATTATATTTATATTTGTAATAGCATTTAAAAGTTCCAAGTAAAATCCACGCATGTCTATACACCCGCTGGTGTTATCAAACTAACGCAGTGTAAACGATTGGAGATAGGCAATGAGCTCTGATAAAAGAGAATGGATGTTAGGTGTAGGTAGGGGAGAGCGGGGCTAAAAGTTACCGAGGTAAGTTATTCCGATGGAAATAATTTCGCGGAGAAAAGTGATAGGAATATTTAGTAAACACATAGTGAAATGCAATGTGATAGCGCACCCATGGCCAGCATATTGAACAATCCAGTGGCACCCGAAACCAATGGAATAGCACACGGGTGTCGTTGGTGCACGATTGTAAATATTTTTGCATTTCATATTTTTGGTCTATCTCACAAATTTTAACGATTAGCCTCGAGTATGTTAGTGTTTTTTTTACATTATATTACCTACTATTTCAGAACACTATTTGTAAATTATTTATGTTTTCTATATCTCATTTATATTTAATTTTTTTTCAACACGTGTTTTTGGGGCTAGATGTTCCCTTTTTTTGGGGCATGTTGTGACCTGTTGTTGTGACGAAAAACTTTCGCCAATTCATTTGTACCAATAATGGAATGTAAATATTGTAATTTTTCATACTAAAAAATATTGTAATTTAGTAACATGCGGACTTATGCTCGGAAATCAACTCGAGGTTATGTGTCATATGAGTTCATGCAAAAAGCAGCGGATGTAGTTTTCAAAGATTGCAAGAATGGGATAAAAACTGTTACCAAAGATTTACATATACATATTAAGTGCGAAAACCTAAAGGTATAAAGTTTTTGTTTATTATTTTGGTTTAACAAAATCAAAATAAGTTTTATTTTATGTAAAATTATCTTTTACTTTTTAGTTCCGTCGTTTTTCGGTTCGGTTTTTTTTTTGTTCAAAATTAATTCTTTTTACGATTTTAAGTGATAAGTAACCTTAAAAGGATACTTCTTAAACGAGTGTTGGTTGTGGTGGTAGTGGTTGTTAACGAGTGGCATCTATTGTGATATGTAAAACTTGACTCAATTAGGTATTATTTTTGTGGAAACTAACATTTTGGTATATTTACAAGAAAATACATAAAAAATATTCGGGCGAATTGGGAACCTCTCCCTTTTTTGAAGTCGGTTGAAAATTAAAACTTCTTTTTTGAGGTTGGTTGAAAAGAAATGCAACGATGAGGAATCTTACTTCTGACAATAATTTTTACAAAGTTTTCCCTGTAACTATTCCAGTATAATTATTATTTACCAAAATAAAAACAAATTTTCTCAATTTTGACCGGATTTTATAATCAGAACCTAACCAAACTTTCATCAAACTATCCTTAAAGTGTATCCTTTCAAATAAAAAAAGAATCATTAGAATCGGTTGGCGTGATATTGAGTTATTCGTCATTTTGTCGCACACGTACCAATACAAATTTAATACTTATGTGATTTTCTCATGGATACCATTGTCAAAAATAGACCAAAAAAAAATTGGTTCCCACATGGGAAGCACTACCTTTCAAATAAAAAAAAGTCATCAAAATCGGTTCACCTAATCAAAAGTTATGAAGTAACATACATAAAAAAAAGAAACAGTCGAATTGATAATCTCCTTTTCTTACAGAAGTAGGTTAAAAAAGATTTGCTTTTGCGCCTGGTAATTATTATGATACTGTTGATTATTCCTTAAATAAACAGGCTATGTTCGATTATTTATTGTTTTTTATTTTGGAAATAATAGCTTTAAAAATATGGTAACAATTTACCCCGGTCTGTTAACAACTTGCCCCAAATCGGGGTAAGTTGTTACTTTCCGACTTCAGTCATAATAAAAAAGTCTTACAAAGAATACCCCAAATTACTGTTTTAATTGCAAGTCTAGATATGTAAGTTGAATTTGATTATATTTTATAAATACTAAAATCAAGTATTCGTAGCAATATTTGAGGTTAAAAAAAAATCGGAACTTTTGGCCCCGCTCTCCCCTACACGTCTAGAGTTAACGCGTTAGGTGCTAATTTATTGATACTTATATTAAAGATTTTTATTAGATAAAACTGTTTATTTTATATGAAACAATTGAGTTAAACTTTTTGTTTAATAAAAACCAACAACGATAGACGCGACGGTTGTGGGTTTGATTCCCACTCGGGGAAATGAAATGTTTATTGTTTTCATTTTTTACCCTCAGGTTACGAGTGCGGTATTGAGTTTCGCCACTCAACAAGCAAAGCCTCAAGAATTCGATGAAAAATGGGGAACGGAAGTGTCTTAATAGTTGTAAAGGAGTGTCTCAACACAAAGTTCCCAGATTTTCTCTGCCTACCCTGATATGTGCGACATACAGTAGAAGCTATAAAAAAATAACTTAACTTAAATTTATAATTTAGTTTCATTATAAAATGCGTTTTTGCATAAAACATAAAATTTTAATGCTAATATTATTATTTATTAAACAATCTTTTATTTGAAATTCTATGTAAAATGTTCAGTAGTACACCAATATCTGCTTTCAAGTAAATCTGTAGATAAGTGCGCACCTCGGTGATTGTAGAACAATTGCGAACTGCGGGAAGCTAATTATTTGTATCTGTGATCAAGCTTCCAGCTATAAGATTTATTTACTTATCTAAAATCTTAAATGGACCATTTGGTTATTTACATAATGGTTCAGATCTGAGATATAACGTACATATATGTATGTATTAGGCATAGTTAAAATAAATATATATTTAGCATTTTTTTACGTTAAGTAGGTAATTAAATTCGTTACATTAATAAATAAAGTAAATATCTACATTTTCAAAAAAATATGTTCTTAAATTTAAGCAGAAAAGAATAAGAAAAAAACAGTTGTTAAATAGTTCACGCTTTGTGAGTAGATCAAGTTATCTAAAATCATCTTGACTGCCATAACTGTATACAAATTATTAATTGAAATAGACAGCTAGCCTAAAGGAAAATAATATTCCAAGGTAATTAAACAAATGTAATAATTTATTTGTTAGACTGTACAATAATGTTAAAAATTCTTTAAAATATAAAAAAGTTGTTTAGAATATATTAAGACTGCTTTTGACTGATACAAAATTGTCCTATCGGTCTATCGTATATGTTTATGTTTTTGGTTAGTTTTTTTAAAATTAGTAATTAAGATTTTTACCTAGATAAGTCTATTAATGCATAACATTTGTAAAAATACTTTATGCCTTATTCTATGCTTATAACATTGTAATTTTTCTAAATATTCAAAGTACAATCTAGACTTCAAATGACAGGGATTTCCACATGCTCTCAACACGACTATAGTATACTCCAAAGCCATTAACTTAAATGTCAATAAGAAATCAAGCGTGCCGTCCCGTTACACGCACAAAAAGTTGTTGTGGGTCAATGGCACAGACGCGCATCTCCCGCAATCGTATAAACGGCGTCTCCGAGTACTTTTAATTTAATTCGAAACGGTCGAAATCATTTTACCGATAAGCATTGATCCCTAATTGTATTTTACATTTCTTGCCTTTTTTCAGTTTCACGCTGTATCCCGCTTATAGCAGGGTAGAGATTGGTAGCCTATTGTGAAGACACTACGTTACCCGCTTCTGCCGAAATATTTCATTTCCTCGAGTGGAGATCGAACCCACAACCTGTCGCGATTATAGTCACACGTTTGTGTACGCTGAGCCACGGCTGGCCGACTATTACTTAAACATTTCCTAACTTCAATCAAAAATGCAAAAAAAATAAAAATCTGTCTTAAATCACTGACAATTCAAAATAATGAAGTTTAATCGTCGACTAATAATAATGCTACTATTGTATAAGCCATACAATACCAATTTGGAGTTAAATATATTTTTTCAATTGGTTTAAACTCTAAAATAAAACTTGTTACAGTGTTGCGTAAGTTATACAGATTAATTACAGTTACCAAACCTGAAAACGGTTTCGTGATTCATTTTGGCCGGTCGGCAGTCTGGGTTATGTGTAACGTGACCAGACGTCCCGTTTTGAACGGGACCGTCCCGTTTTTCGCTAGTGTCCCGGTGTCCCGAAACATTCCACGGAGACATATAATTTCTAATCCTGTTTTTTTCAGAATGGCATGTAAAATTGATCATTCGAAACAAGCTTATTAAAGTTATTTTTCAAACGGAATTAATAAATTATTATTAAAGTGCCCACAATTATAGCTAAAAGAAACGTAAGCACTATTAGACGTCGATAAAATAAAAAAAACGAAAGATATGTCCCGTTTTGAGCCAACTGAAAAATGGTCACGTTGGTTATGTGAGACTTGCATGATTGAGAGATTTATGTTTCCATATAGTTTATTTATTTAATATAGTCGATAATCAATTATCAACTGAGTGCACGATATTAAGATACAGTTAGCTTGTAATTGACTTAACGCCATGGGGGTTCGATTCCCGCTTGGAGGAAAATTTATATCTATAATAATTTGATGAAAATAAAATAAAAAAAGTTTTTCTTTTCATTAAGTTTTGGTTACCTACAAAAAAAACTACATTAATACCAAAATAAGTATCATCTAATTACGTCAAGTCGCGCTCGTGTGTCATTAGAGATTCAAGCGAGGTACCAAATATAAACCCACCGGTAACTTCAGGGTTAAACGTGAATACCTAAAGCAGATGATACAACAGTACGTCCATGCCAATACAAACACTATTTAAATTAGGGGCGAACGAACTCCGTACAATAACAACAGATTACCATTGCAATATTATATTTGCACTTTATCAGAATATATAAATAATAACTGTTTACATTATTTATTTATTTATACTCTTTTATGGAAAATTGGTTTTAATATAAACTAATCGTTTTGGGACATAAATGTCGTATCGAGGCCGTCGTTGCGCAGTGGTAAATGGACGTGACTGTAACGCGACGGTTATAGGTTCGATCCCTATTCAAGGGCATGAATCATTCTTCAAGTCTTCGCTTGGTCAACCAAGGTAAAAAACCCGGCATTGAGTTCCGCCACACCACCCACAATTCCTCAAGAAATTCGGTGGAAAGTGAGGAACGGAGTGTCTTAACACTAGGTTCTAGTCTATCTACCCTGTTGTGTACGCGAAAAGTAGTATAATAAAATTATTAGATTAAGCTATCAATTTTCATCAAAAAAAGAGAAAGCAGACAATTACCACTACAAAACTAAAGTCAAACGCTCGCTTATAATATTGATAAAGTATATTTGCAAGAAATCCATCACACTCTGTTACTCACACGTTCTGAGAAAGGGGCCGCTACAAACCGGTTAGACAGTCGACTACTTACCGTAGATACTTTGAGACACTGTTGTAAAAGTTATATTGCTACTTAAATCTCAACACTAGTTAAGGCTAACTCGACACTAGGATATAATTAAATTATTGACAAGATAGAATAATAACTCAGTAATTGTTAATTGTATGAGTAATTTTAATAAACATTAATTTTGCTACAATTGTTTTAGGGTAAACGCGACTTTGTGGGTTCGATTCCCACTCGCGGATGTAAAATATTTTTATATTTTATTGTTCACTCTTCATCATTCTTCTTCAATTATTAACAGTTATATAATGATTATGTTAAGAAAAAGCAATATTGAATTATTCGACTAGGTAGGTAGTTGTATTAGTTATTGACAAACTCTTGTAAAAACTTTCGTCTACTGTTTTTTTATATTTATTTATATATGTGCAAAGATTTTATAAGGCTGGATAAGATCTATGTACATACGTCGTCTATCTACGTCTAATAGCGATCGGTAAAAACTGTTTAATATAAAAATATCGTTAATAATTTTGTATGGACAAATATCGATTAAAGTATTTACTACCCAGACAATAAATGTAATTGTAGAATTGTCTTTTTTATTAAACGAACATAAAAGTACCTTTCTCTCGTATTAAAATGTTATATAATAATATCACAATTTCCTACACAATTGAGGCTGTTACCGATTATCGAAAATTTGGCAGAAAGTGAGGAACGGAGTGCCCAAACACAAAATTTCCTCTGCCTACCCTGGGAGATACAGCGTGAAGCTAAAATAAAAGCAATAATATATATAGAATTGTTATTTATATTAAAAGAAAAAAATACCTTTCTCTCGTTTTAAAACATAATATAAAAAATATCACTTATTGCAACTAATAAAATGCAATTCGTGACTCTTATTTCTCAGTAATCTAACACTTACAGTGATATCGCAACGCCATACAATAATTTGCTGCGCCAACAACTGACGACGGTGTTTTGCACGACATTTGCTTATTTTTTATGATTACTCATAGTTTAGAAATTTCTATTATGATTCATAATATTTTTTTATAAATAAATAATTAAATTAATTGAAATCGTCTTGGCGCAGTGGGACAGCGTCTGACCGTACACGCTAAGGTTGTGGGTTTGATCGCCACTTGAGAAAAAAAATATAAAATATTTTTATATTATTTTCTCTGGTAACATTTCAAAGTGCGGCATTGAGTTTCGATACTTAACACGCAACGCCTCCATAATTTGGTGGAAAGTGACAAAGTTACAAATAATAATGATAATAAATGCTTTACATAAGGCAATATCGGTATTATTACACAAACTATAATACCATTAACATTGAAATTCATACAAAACAATAAAATTGAAAATCCATACAAGGCATACCTGAACAGCATGAGCACCACCGATGACCTTTATTCCTATCTTCTCACTGTAACACGTGGACGCTTACAAATTCTAATATAATCCACAGATAGACATCCTAATGTCCTGCAAACTTCAACATGCTAATTTAACATCCCATACAAGATCAACAGGTTGCGCAAACCGTTTCAGATTGCGCAATCTTATTTGAATTGAATTTGAATTATAATTTTCTGCACCTAATGGACATTTTGAATACGTAATGGTTGACTTGGAGGACTTATAGTTGATATAAAAATTTTAATTGAAATATTTAATATGTATTTAAATTAAACTGATAATATAAATATCCTACACAATTAAAACAAATTATGAAAAACAAATACTTTTAGTTGTAATATTTAACGCTGCTTTAGCATAACAATTAGTTGATATGTGGCCAATTGTTTGAAACATCGAAAGATTTAAGGGTTTACTTTAGTATAGAGTGAATAGTAGAATATCATTTCACTACGTACTCTCTGCTTACACTCCAAGACGCGGAAATACAAAAAATAACAGCAATTATCAATTAAACAATTAACTGTAATTTTATACTTAAAGCTATAACTACAAAAGTCATAAAAAGACGCAACATATCATACTTCAAGTACAACACTCGACCGGTTTTCATTCATTTATGTTGACTATTGCATTTAGACATCATTAATTGGCACTCGCTTAGCAACGGCATCTAAAGTATAGAACTATAGACTGTAGAATGCCATAATACTGTTAGCTAGTTGGGTGGGCACGACGCGTCTGGAAACTTTGTCACGAGACCTACGAAATGGGAAGTTAAGCTTAGAGAGAGTAGAGAGATATACAGTAGTTTTTAGTAATATTTCTGTCTTTCATAAGGAATGGTGGAAGACTTTTTTTATTACTAAAATTAGCCGTTACATATTAAATATCATATTAATAAATTAAAATACTTTATTAATAAAATACTGTTAAATTATATATTATTTATGAAGTACTTATAATAAATCTATAAGGAAACTGTTTTTTCTAGGAAGTGGTAACATTGTGATAAATTCTTTTAACATAATAAATGTAACGTCAAATAAAAAATCTAAAAGAAAAACAGACATATCTTCAAATAATATTGATATGCTGTTACTTATAACATAGCTGTCAAGAAAAAGTCGTTAGTTATCTACGGCTTTGTATGTATAAATGTATAATATGTATGCCTCAATACAATAAAAAGGTATAAAAACATACAAACACTTCCGCGTACAAAGTTCTTTTATATGTTGCGATAAAGACTGTAAATGGATTGCTTGTTATTTATTACGACTAGATGCCAACAGTGGTTGTGCCTGTGTAATTAATATTCTTTTTTATTAACTTTTTTATTCAGAAATACTTGTTGTCAAAGAAAATTAATAAATGTACTAGTTTTAAATATATACAGTAAATAATAATAATTTATATATAATTTACAGTATTAAAAGCTTTATTCATAAGGGCGTAGCGTTCGAAAAATGGTCTTAAATTGGGGAAAGGCTATTTCCTAAGGCTATTTCATAAGTCTTATACAAGGTTACAAAACAAAGATTAGAATTAAATAAACTTTTCTTTTTCTTTTAATAATTTGGCAATTTAGAATGTATTAAATAATAACAAAGATATCTAAAGATAAAGAAAGAAAAGCAATCACATTTAAAATTAGGCTCTACAAAGAACAAAGTTAGCACATCATTAGAACATAACCGTATTAAATTTTGTAACACTATCGAATCAACGTTACAAATCTGTAACCGCACGGTACGCATAAATACTTACAACATAAGATAACTATAGAGTGTAGGATCGATTTCGCGACACTATTATGTTTATAGTCTTTTTATGATAGTGAGAAGTTTCAAAATCTTTTATAAGAAATATATTATTTCTAGAGACGAAGAGAGAGAGTAGGAAGGCAGACCCTGGCAATAGCCGGGACTAATGCCAGGAGGAAGGATATTATTTCTAGAGAATCTGTCGTTAAATTCATTGATCGTTAGAAATAATACATTATTATTTAAATAGTGCTAGTTTTTAAAGCGACATTTAACTCTTGGGGGTTTTGGGGGTTTTTATAAGGAGAATATTTTTTTAATCGTAATCTAAGTCCCCACCGTTGGATATAAATCCACGACCTTCGCTTTAACTGGAAATTCGTCACCAAATAATTAGAAACTTAAAAAATGCTAAACTTATATAAGAGTAAGCTTCATATATCAAGCACATCGGTAGCGAATCTTTTGAAAGAGTTCTTTGTGTTCATGAATAGTATTATACTGAAAGAAACTTATCAAATCTCGTATATTGCAATATTAGATGTATTGAGAAATTAATCATTAGTCATTTATGCTAAATTAATTTAATATCTTTCAAACAGTCTATTCTAAATATTTTATTATATAAATGTAATTACTAATAGTTTTTAGTATATCGTAGTATTTGAGTACGTAAAAGTTCCCACGTTTCTTTAAATTAACATTTTCTTGTCAGTACAAAATTTTATTTTAATTAATGTAAATTAAAAATATCATATTAGCGTAAATGTGTGAACGTTTGTATGTCACGTTTACAAGAAAATAGGACAACATCTTATTTTATATTTCCCTTGTACCTACTAAGTAGGTAACCTCAGCCGATATAAACATAAAGCTCGAAACGATTTCCCTTAAAGTTTCGCGTACACCCACGACCCCGTTTGGAGAACAGTCCAGGTGACACCAACCGTTAAGTATGAAATGAGTTAATTAAAATAATATTATATATTTTTTTTAATAATTTAATATATTTTCCCTTTATTATTTAACATAGGCGTTTACTAAAAAAATATTGCAAATTCGATTGTTATTTAAATAGACAGATCTACAGCTTTTTAACCTACTGTTTCTTCATAATATTGTTATAATTATTTATATTCAAATTTTATATATTCAACTATTTATACGTAATTTCAATATTACTACAAAATGAAAATTAACGTGAACTTACGGTTTTAGTACAATGTTTATACAGCCCACATGTTGACAACAACTGAATTATTGTGTTACCATATGTCGGAACAAAGATATAAAATGAGCTTAAGTAATAAACAGAATACACCCACCTACGCACCTAAGTGACCATTCTTTCTATAACGAGAGTGATTGAATGAATGATTGACTGGAAACCCACACGTTAGATATGACATAGGATTCTAATCTAAAGTCAGATAGTATAAAATAAGGTTACAAATGGCGGCGTTAAGTTTCGCCACACAACACGCAATGCCTCCAAAATTTGGCGGAAAGTGGGGAACGGCTTGTCCCATGCTGCGTTCAGGATACCGCGTGAAGCAGATTTTTTTAAGGTTATCAAATTTACTTAATATTCTTGGAATTTACCTATGAAATTTTATAAAAAAAGGCTAAAATAAAATAATTATTTTCCTCCATTATATTAAAACGACAGCTTCCAGCATACTAAATTCTACGTTTAGTTAGAGAGTCTGGCTGAGATATTAGCATAACTAGAGAAGCGCGGGCGCAGGTGAGCGGCTAACGGTACCGCATATCGATGACGCATCTATTGCCCATGGATACATTTCAAATTCGCCTCTATCAAAAACTACTTAAACTTTCTTTTTGTTAGATTTTGTATACTAATATTGTATAATGCTAGCTAGCGGCGGATGTCAGATCAAATTGACAGATCAAATTATTTGCGATTTTGATCGATTGGCTATAGTTATATAATTGTGGAACAGGTGTGCAATGATTTGAAGCCTAAGCAGATTTTGGTTAAACTTAAGTTTTATAAAGTAAAATCTACATTTTAAAAGTATATTTTGTGAAAAATAAAATATCACTTCAGATATTGAGGCCAGTTGTGGCGCAGGGGGTGCGAGTTCGATCCTTACTTGAGGAAATAAAATAATTGTATACATTACATTGTTATTTTTTTGCTCTGGTGTCGAGGCAAAGCACGGCGTTAAGTTCCGCTACTCAACACGCAATGCCTCCTGAATTTAGCGAATACAGCGTGAAGCTGACTTTTTTTTTTACTTACACATTTTTTTGTAATTCTACACAAAAAAAAGTAATAAAATAATATCTTTTTCCAACTGAAATGACCGAGAAATCTCATTTGTTAAAACAACTAGTGCTTGAAAACAATTTGAAACAAAAAAAGTGGTTAAACTAGCTAATTATACAAAAACAACTAAGCATAAACGCTAAAAATACATTAAAGTTTTTACATCTATCTATCATAATGACAGCGTAAGTACATATAGTGGGTAGGTAAGTCGGAAAGCGAAATTCGTGATCTTGAAAGTGAATTTAACAATTCACAAGCGTTTATAAAACAGCGTAACTGATGTGCTACATGTCTGTTTGTTACGTGATTTTATTACGTTTTTTTCACTGATGAGTGATTTACGCACAGACACAAGGGGTACAAGCGTGTGACTGTAGACGACGGTTAGATGTTCGATTTCCACTTGGGGAAATCGGGGAAATGAACTATTATTTATTAATATTTCTTCGCTCTGGTAACAAAGCGACGGCGTTGAATTGTGCCACTCAAAACGCAATGCCACGAAAAGTTAGCGGAAAGTGGGGAATAGAGTGTCTTAACATTAGGTTCCCTGTGCCTACCCTGCTATATGCGGGATCTGTATCCTGTTAAGCTTAAAAAAGTCATCGTTTATAGATAAAATACGTAATCAATCAATTATTTGCATGTTTCACAATGCTCTTTTTATGTAGTTTTGATTATGTTTTTTAATAGTTTCTTGCATAGAATGCATGAAGATATGCATTGATGTGCATTATATGAACATTGCACAGCCAGCTAAGCGTGTAATACCGACAAGCCACACTAAGTCAGCAATTTTTCTGTTGATATAGATAGTTGCTTCGTGCGGAAATCGAACTCGCGATCTACACTAAGACCATCTCAAATATCCGGAAAATCCAAAACCTGTCATAACAGTTATTATTACTCAAAGGCCTACGAAAACTAGGAAAATATTCCAACAGTTATTTACAATCTACATTTTATAAGGTAAGCAGACAGTGATAAATAATACCTATGCATTAAAATTAACACTTCAACAGAATATATTACATTTCTCACATGTTCCCGTTCGAGTTGCGCAAGCGCATGTCACGAATTGGCCGTTTTCAAAACTCGGTTAACATAAAAGAGCGACACTAACTCGCGGCACCGATTCGCGATATGGTTTAACGGCGGTTTACAATACATAATTTCTTGTTTTGTAACAGACAGACCACTTTAAAAATGCATTATTTAGTTTTCTTTAAAGAAATGTGTAATATAATAAATACGCTGTGTGTAGGTCACGATGTCCATTTTTATTTTATTTTGTAAAAGTCAGAGATTATACAATAAAAATGTCAATAGAATTTAATAGTTTTTTTTTATATCAAATGTATTTTTGTCATATTCATTTCTTTACATACCTACAGAAAATTGACACTTCTACCCATAGAAATAAGCTCTGCTCTGCCTACCCGGCAGAGGGAACTTAGTGTTAAGACACTCTATTGTAAATAGAAGAATTCATTTCTTCAAGTGAGAATCGAACCCACGATTGGCCTTTAATATCGGCCTATCTGGCCCGAATAAACTCTGGACTAAAATTCTGGATATACAAAAAATACGCGCCTTTGACAACAAGAACACATCAGCATCTAAGCCACGTTGCAATCACTTAAAATCGCAATTTTCTTTCCTTCGCAGGATAATAGCAAAGCTGTGTGCACATTTGCCCTCTGAGCTCTCATTAATTACTATAGACTAGACAAAGCAAGAGGTACTCTCTTAGAGGTACGGTATGCCGCATCCGCGTTCTATGCAATATCGTTCTTGACAACAAATAGGCGTGTTTCGTAAAATAGGAAAAGCTAGATATCTAGATATACGCGTAAGTCGTGGTATAGAATATTTCTGTATAGTATATATCTGTAATATTTGTACATTGAATAAAAAATACTTTTTGAGGTTTTTATATAGGAAACAGAAGCAAAAATATATTTATTGTTGTATACATTACTTCCCTATCATTATTGCTTTTATGAGGCTTTTTATCTTTTTGGAAATTAAATAAAAGCTTTTGAAATGGCAAGAACTAAAAACACCACGCAAACGAAGTTGCCGGATCGAACTAATGGTTCAAAATATCAATATCACAGTATATCAATAACATTATTGTACAATAAACTATTATTATTAAAGGCATGCGACAACTCGTGTAAAACATGAGCGTTTGACATTTGATTTCTACTTCGGTGTCAGGGTTACTGGAATATAATCGTGTTTCACGATATGAAGCAAATTAAACTAAATATTATTATTAGATCACCTATACTAGGAATAGGTTAAGTATATATTAGAATAGATATGTATAGACTTTAAGGGTTTCTTTTATAAAAAGAAAATACGTCATTATGGCGCAGTTAGCAAGTATTAAGCTATACACATAGGTAATTGTTTGGTGGATACGATCTTAACATGGTAAAAATTCTTGTTTAAAAATATTACATATTATCGTTGTGGTCGAGGTCAGTCATGGCACAGAGGCACAAGAAAACTAGCTAGGTTGTGGGTTCGATTTCAACTCGAAAAAAAAAAAATTTAATATTTTCATTTCTTCGCTCTGGTAACAAAGTCTGGCGTTAAATTCCGCCCACGAATAATTCCTCCAGAATTCTTAAGATAAAGCAAGGGATTGAGTTAACACCAATCTTTACTCCTAAACTCAAAATAAAAATAAAAACATAAAATACTATGAACTGCTCACAAGGGAGCGCAAAAACAACTACCTACATTGTGATCATAGCTTGCACAGTAATAAAAGCTAATATATGTTTTGCGAGCACTCAATGTAACGCCTATTCTGTGTCAATCCGTCTTCAACAGATCGTCTTGTTCGTTTTCTAACAAACTCTTAAGTTCTCACGCGTGGAATTCAACAAAAACTACTATACTACACGATTTATATGACACCTTTCCAGAACTAACGTAGGTATATGTGTATTTAATAGACCAAGCATTCATTCAACTGTGCGCGAGAATTATTTAATTGATTTTTTATCGAGCTTCACGCTGTAGCCCGCACACAGCAGGATAGACATAGGAAAGTTAGTGTTAAGACACTCCGTTCTCCATTTTTCACCAAATTCTGAAGGCATTACGTTCATGAAGAAATGAAAATATGAAATATTCATTTTATTGGTAAATAAAATTTTTCTTTGTATTATTATGCAAGTGTGTAATATTTCAAAGATGTCCAGTAATTGCATAAATTATGGACAGTCGTTAATGTTTCCGGATTTTGATTTAATGACGACTCCGTGTTATAACGTGACCAGTCCAACTGGATATTATATGTATGTGATGCATATTCTAGCTGCAAGTCATATATTATCATCGTATATTTGCAAGAAAATTACGTTTAGAGATCTATCGTAGCAAAACTACATACAATTACGATAATTAGTTTAAAAATGTTTTTTTTTAATTGTATGCAGTTAAAAAAATTAAAAATTAATTCAAAATATCTAAACTATATATTACAATTTTTCTTCAATTTAAAGCAACTTTGTTGCTAGGTTGCTAAATCTTACAATAATACCTTGCCATAGGGCAGATAGCTATATATCAGGCATATAGAAAAGTTAAAAGCAATATTTAAACCAACCAGTCAAATTAATCACAGACGAACATATTCAATACAGTAGGTACCAAAATAAACAAAAGCTAGTTATGTTGCCTCATGGTGTGAGTACGGTACCGGTATGCGCCTAATCAGCGTTCCGCGTATGTAACGCGAGTCCCCTCATGCCATGGGAAACAAACGTAGTGTTTTAGTTTTAATTATTATATATTTTATTCCTCAGTCGATTAGAGCATGCACTTCTGCTCGGTCGATTCACTAGTTAAGTTAATTTTAAGTTAGATATAAGAACATAAAACTCTGTTCTTATTTTAATTAAAGTAAATTTAAATATAACTTTCTTAGTTATTTTTAAAAAGCCCACTCGCGCTCCCGTAAACATGTCTGGCGCTGCCGGTAGGATAGTTTCCATATAAAATACAGCCTTCATCTATAAATTCGCGTCAAAATCCGCGATAAGGGCTTGAAGGTCTGTTAGGAACTATCCCGAACCAAATAAATTTGACAGTACGTGAGGAGCCTGGAGCTGATGATGCAGACCCCGAGGTGGTGAGTGGAATTTTTCACCTTCCTTGTGTCCCGTTATAAATGAAATGAATTTCTTTTATTATAACATGGTCTGATTTTCTTAATATTTCGAATCAAACTCTTTGAAATATTATAGTTAAGTAGTAATTTTAGTTTTAATATTTCGAATCCAAATCTTTGAAATATTATAGTTAAGTAGTAATTTTAGTTTTAATATTTCGAATCCAAATCTTTGAAATATTATAGTTAAGCAGTAATTTTAGTTTTAATATTTCGAATCAAACTCTTTGAAATATTATAGTTAAGTAGTAATTTTAGTTTTAATATTTCGAATCAAAATCTTTGAAATATTATAGTTAAGTAAAAGTTTAATTTTTTTATTTCAAATCAAAATCTTTGAAATATAATTATTACACATTTTTTTTAAGAATTTACTATTTAATTAAGAATCATTTTTAATTTTACTTATATTTTAAGATTTTATAAAATAAAAATGGAGCATATAACTTTAATTCCCAATGAAATTTTAAAATTAATTTCACTTTTTGGTGGCGACAAACGCCAATTAATTTTTTATTTAAGGAAATTTTGAATTTGATTTGATAAATTTTAAGGCACAATATATCAAGTGATGCACAATATATGTACATCATGCATTCTATTACTAGCCGCTTAGTGGACAGGGCCGCAGCGCTTATCAGCGAGCGTGAGAATATTATTTCATGGTCGGAATTTAAGGATTTATTCATTCAACATTTTGGAGACCCGCGCAGTGAGGAGTGATTGAGATAGAAATAGAAAAAAAAAGAAAGTTAAAATTAATTATATAACAATGAAGTGATTTTTTTTGCTAATTTCTTTTAATTTATACGAAATTTAAAAAAGAAACTGGGGAACTATTAATTTCTTAACATCCTTTCTGTTGCTTAAATAACTTAAAAAAAATAAAGTCTAATCGAAAGAAAAGTAACATTGGTTTCCAAAATGATGGATTTATAATATTAATAGTACTGAAATTTTATAAAACAATTCAATTATG
>JAEBDU010007901.1:0-12743 GCA_016802625.1 Heliconius numata | reverse complement strand
AAATATTAAAAATTTGAAAATAAATTTCAAATAAGCATTTGTCACTTAAAAACAAACGTTTAGAATTTAAAAGTCGAATCCACTCAAGTGTGAAAATAATATGAATATTTTAACCAAATTTCAACCTTATTCCCATTATATAGAAGTTCTTTTTTGTAACGTAAAGTAATAATATCTTATAGACGCAAGTTATCGGATATTCGCTTCATTTCTTTTACACTCGTGAGAAACATATAGTTAGAAAGAGAGGTAGTTACTTAGTTCGTGTTATGCGAAGTTATCGTTTTTACGTTTTCGTTGCGATAGTTGCTGTGCGATAGTTGCTAAGTTTTAATACGCATCTGATAGTTTTGATAAGTTTCTATGATAACGGTTTTTTAGAAACAGATATCGATATGGTATGGTTTCGGCATCGTATCGGTTACAGGTTACGTTTTGTTATATCGAACTCATCCCTAATATGATGTGTATAACTGAGCACTGGATCTCGAGATGTAACAATACAGTAAATATTGAAAACTATAAATTGTCAAGTTCGTTCGTTAGAGAGAAGGCCATCCGCGGCGGTTCGCTTATATTAGTAAGAAATGACATACGTTGTAAATCGCGACCAGATATAGTAGCTCTCTCCGACGAACGCTCCATTGAATTGTCCTGCGTTGAATTCAATAGACATATTATAGTATGCGTGTATCGACCCCCCTCAGGTAGTTTTGAAGTATTTGAAGAAAAAATGGAGGATGTTCTGAATAATTTGAGTTCAAATAGTAAATCTTTAATCATATGCGGCGACTTTAATATAGATATAATACAGGTGACATCATTAAGCCTTCGCCTTCTAAACTTATTTAAATCTTTTAATTTGTTTAATATGTTCTCTGAACCAACTCGTGTAACGAATACTTCCGCTACTTGTATAGATAATGTTTTTTGTCATTGTGAGACTGTAGAAAAACAAATTATAACTAATCTAAGCTCGGATCATTGTGGTCAAATGTTTTCAGTAATAGATAAAACAGTCGCAGAACGTAAACAAATATCAATTAGACCAATTACTGAAAATAAAATTAATCTTTTTAATAATAGAGTGAGTGAAAAAATTGCAAACTTAGAAATAACCGGATTAAATCCGAATCAGCTATATTGTAAAGTTTTTAATTTACTCTCTACAGAGTTTGATAACATTTTTAAAGTTAAACAAATATATAAAAATACGAAGTTAATTTTTAGCGACTGGGCAACTGTTGGTATATACCGAAGCAGAAACAAACTATACGAATTATATAATATGAGGCAGTGGAATCAAGATCCGGCGTTCTTGTTAAAAGTTAGAAATTTTTCAAAAATATTTAAAAAGGTATGTGTCCAGGCTAAGTCTATGTATATAAGAGCAAAAATTTTGAACTCTAATAATAAAATTAAAGCTACATGGGATGCTATTACTACTGTAACTGGGAGATCTAGAGCTATCAGTGAACCTATTAAATTAAAAGTTAATAATATAATCTTAAATTCAGATTTAGAAGTGGCAAATACTTTTCAAAAATTTTTTTCTGATATATCTACTGAAGTAAAACGTTCACTGCCATCATCTCCGTCGGAAGCAGAATTAATACTAAAAACCCATGTAAATAGTTGTAGACAAAATTTTGTGTTTAAGAATGTGTCACCAGATGAAATTGTCAAAACTTTTAAAAGCCTTAATTTAAAGAAAACTGCTGACTTATGGGGCATGTCTGTTAAAGTTTTTAATTCAATTATACCTAATATTGCTCCTTACCTTGCTTTAATTTTTAACAATTGTGTAGAATCCGGTACTTTTCCTGATTTAATGAAATATAGCAAAATAGTGCCGCTTTACAAAAGTGGAGATAGATCTGAGCCTGGAAATTACAGACCGATTTCTGTTTTGCCATCCTTAAGTAAAATATTTGAAAAAATAATGTTCAACCAGCTCACAACTTTCTTAAATATTAACAATTGTTTCCATAGTGAGCAATATGGTTTCACCAAAGGCAAATCCACTACGGATGCGGGTGCCGCACTCTTAAAGCATATTTATGACGCATGGGAGAAGTCACAAAATGCAATTGGAGTGTTTTGTGACTTATCCAAAGCCTTTGATTGCGTAGACCATGTAACTCTGTTGTTAAAACTAAAACATTATGGTATACAGGATACTGCACTTGACCTTATTGCCTCATATTTAAACCAAAGAATCCAGAAGGTTAGTATAAATAATGTAAAATCATCTGGATCTCCTCTAAAGATGGGCGTTCCACAAGGATCTATTCTTGGTCCTCTTTTATTTCTTCTTTATATTAACGATCTACCCTTTTATGTGAGGAACCTATGTGATATTGTACTTTTCGCGGATGATACCTCTTTAATATTTAAGGTTGACAGAAACAAAATAAACTATGACGACGTGAATAGTGCATTATCGCATATCCTTCGTTGGTTTGATGTTAATAATCTAATGTTAAATGCTAAAAAAACTAAATGTATTGAATTTGCTTTACAAAATGTTAAAAAACATAATTTTAGTCTACTAATTAAAGGAGAGACTCTCAACTTGTCGGAATCAGCTATTTTCTTAGGTGTAACTATAGATTCCAAACTCCAGTGGAACACTCATCTGGAAGCACTTGCGGATAAACTCAGCTCTGCCGCGTTCGCAATTAAAAAAATAAGACAAATGACGGACGTTGACACTGCCCGACTAGTCTACTATAGCTATTTCCATAGTATTTTATCTTATGGAATGCTGCTATGGGGCAGTGCTTCAGACATAAATTCTATATTTATTCTCCAAAAAAGAGCCGTAAGATATATTTATAAACTAAGAGCGCGAGATTCTCTGCGAGATGTTTTCAAAGATGCAGGTATTCTTACAGTTGCTTCTCAATTTATATACTATAATATTCTCTTTGTCCGACAAAATATACATTGTCATAGTAAACATAGTGACAATCATACGATAGGAACGAGAAATAAAGATAAGATTGTTACTCCAAGTTTTCGCCTCCAAAAAGTTAATAAATCTTTTATGGGTCTGAGCATACGTGTATATAATAAAATTCCACAGTGTATTCTAGATTTGCCACTTCCAAAATTTAAAATATCAGTAAAAAAAGTTCTGACAAGTAAAGCGTATTACACTGTTCAAGAATACTTAGAAGACAAACATGTATGGAATTAACGTCTATTGAATGTAATGCAGGATAGCTGCCAACTAATGTAACAGATTGTGATTGTACCATTGATTTTGAAAAGAGCAACTGTTGAGTTTCTTGCCGGCTCTTCTCAGCAGAACTGCCTTCCGAACCGGTGGTAGCTTTTTGTTCATATGTTCATCGACGATTCAAAAGTGCTTATTATAAGTTTATTTGAATAAAGAATATTTTGAATTTGAATTTTGAATTTGAATACAAATTGTAATAAAAAAAAATACGCAACTCAGTTTTTTTAAATTAACAAATCATCGAAAAACAATGTACGTCACTAGTACCTAATACATATTATATTAAATTGGATTGCTTAGTGCGATTAAGAAGTCAGTTTATTTACTTAAAACATAACAATAAACTTTGTCATAAAATGGATCTTACAACTTTTTACAGTAGAAGAACGGAGTTGCGAGGCTTTGTTTTTTTTAACAAGTTATGTTTTTGTTGGTATACTTTATTTAGGGCTTTCGTCGCGCTGTACAATAACAGAAATAACTATTCATTTCCCTACGCTAATTTAATGCCCTGTTTTTAGCTTTACACTATATCCCGGACACCAGGATAAGCAAAGGGAACCTAGTGTTAAGACATTCCGTTCCCCATACTTTTACTTACCGTTGTCTGTCAATCCAAATCCAGCAGCAATTGCGTCTTCTCCAACAAAATTATCATTGACAAGGGATTCAGTTGGTAAAGCAATAGCCTTAATATTTTCTAAAACAATAAAATGTGAATAAAAAAAACGCAAAAAAAACCCAGTTTTTTTATGGTTGACTTTACTCATAGTATCATAGAAACATACTCATAGCATCATAGAAACATATATGAAGATCTTAATTTTTTTCCAAAAGACAAATTCAAGATAATACTCGTAAAAAACTTAGGAATTCTTGGCCCCTAATCAGGCAAAACGGAAAAACAATTTAAACATAATCGTATAAGGGGGAAGGCAAGGCACGGCGAGCGGAGCATTAGTCAATTTAAATCTTCAAGATGACCGCATACGCATTTTAGAAATTCATTATTATTACATTTTACAGTTCACAACCTATACTTTGTTTAAAAAAAATCTGTATGTTGTCATAAAAATATGATTGTCAATTTTACAAACTAATGGGTTATCGAAAAGATAATTTTAATTGTTGTGCTAATTATATTATTAATGAATATATGATAATAAAGTTCAGTGGCGTAGCTAGGGTATTTTGTGCCCGGTGCGGCTTAGGGGACTTGATGCCCTTTAAAATGGTCTAAGGTCTAAAAAAAAAACAAAGTGTCTTCTACTCTCACGTAGATCAAGTGTCAGACACTAAAATGTTTACACTTTAAAAAAATAATCGTCGACTTTGATGTCCCTTTCCTTTTGATGCCCGGTGCGACTGCACCGCTCGCACCCCCCTAGCTACGCCACTGATAAAGTTATCTTATTTCCCTTACCCGAAACTGGTATTGTTGAAGGTAGGCGAATGATAGCAATATCATTGCGAATGAGCCACGGAATCCATCGAGGATGAACGACTACGTCGCTACTCTCTAGTCTAATGCCCCCACTGAATAATAGAGTAGATCCCAAAACAACTGTTACTTTTGAAACTTGATTGATACCATCGTTCCAACAGTGGGCAGCAGTGAGAACGCGGGTTTGACTGACCAAGACAGCTCCACATACACTTCTATTACTAATTTCATGAAATTCTCCAATCAATCCTGCCTAATAAAAAGTTAGTTTTTGAATCAATGAAAAACATACTCATTTTATAATAATGTGGGGCATCCGGGCAATGTATGAAATAATATTAATAATTAATTTCAGTCTGAATGGTATCCACTGGGAATGTGTAAAAAAGATCTAGATGCCGCTGGTGTGCGTGTGTAATGCCTCAGTTGATTCGGCGCATCTCTCTCTGGCCGAATGCCCCATTTGATACCACAACACCATGCCTTGACGGCTGTAATGGTTAGCGACTTCTCTCTGTTCAGTGTGGTTTAAGAAATTTAGGGGTTTTCTACCCTCTGGCCTATGATATGTATATCATATCAGAATATACCTGTATCAGCTATATTCTACATTGCGGAGGTATTTTATAGAATATGGAATTGTATGAGTACAAATAGCCAGTAAGATATTTAAATATATAAGTATATATAAATATATTAGTATATGGACCGTTTATTTTGAGAGTGGTGTAAGTCCATTTACTTTTGTTTCGAGAAAATTAAAGGTTAGTATGTCGATGATTATGCAATTTCATTTACCGACTGATTTTAAGTTGTTCAAAACATGGGTTTTTTTGAGAAATTAAGCACGGACTAGTTATATATAAATAAATTACATTAAATTAAGCATGAATTACGTGATAGCTCATTTTTGGAAAAAATGGACTTACACCACTTTCAAAATAAACGGTCCATATATAAATTTTGAGACATCACGGCGGCGCACTATGGACAATGGTAGAACAACGGCAGATCAAAATTCATTTTTACAAAGTCGTCCCTGACGCACTATTTTTTTTTTATTTAATAGTATAAGAGTGGAACTTTAATGTTATGAATTATGTTTTCGTGAATTACTTTTGGAATATATATTTATTCATCGTGAAAAATTGTCATTCGTGAGAATGTCTATTTCAGGTTGTTCACTTTGATACTTTACACATAATTTCCTTAAAAAAATGTGCAAATAGGTATAAAGTGTCATATATTTTTGAAAAGCCCATAGTATTTACATTTTAAAACAATTATTGTATTGTGGATATCATGACTATATTTTTATAAAAAATATTAACAATAAGTGAAGAGAAAAAAGGTACGTGTTTAAAGTTCATCGAGACTTTTAACAGTTACCGACGTCTCCCGACGCGTTATATTTGATATTATTTTATAGTCCAGATATTTATAAATAACATTTATCAAAAATCAGCTGCAGAGACCTGCAGACTGAGAAGTTATCACGAAAACTACGTCACAAGTCAGGGGACACGAAAACTCAATCTATTGTAGTTTCTAATGTTTTACTATTTAATTGATTAGATTGCGGTAAATTTCCATAAAATTATTGTTATTTATTGATAAAAGGACGTTTTATTTTAATTTTGCACACATTTTGCACAATCATTTATTGACACTACCCTCATTTATGAAATTATATGAAGAGTGAATTAATTTAAAAAAACTATTACAAATTAGTAATATAATTTGAGACGTTTGATTATTAAGTGTCTTCACTAAATTTCAAAATGACGAATACTTTTAAGTATTCCAAGTGTGAATTATTACTCCCATACATTGAAGGTTCAGAGTTTACGTTCAATAGGAGAAGAATTAGCACCTCTTTAAATTATTTGAGGTTCCTGATAAGGATTTTATTGATTGAAGAATTATTTATAGGTCCCGACTGTTCATCCTAATAAACTATTGGGCTTGTCAATTTCTTTTCAGATTTATGCAGTCGGGGGTTTGTTTTTTAATAAATATTTTTTTATTTTTCGATTTTTTTTTTAGGATTCATTATGGTAATGATAATCATGATATACCTTTTTGAAATTCTCGTGTTGAGCTTTTCAATTTGATACCCATATTGTGGTATTCGAAACCAAAAATTTTTTTTTCACTAAGTACAATGGCGTTCCACAGCCACCATGATTATTATTTTTTAACGTCACCTACCTAAAAACATTTGGGATGCTAAAGCAAATGTAACGATACCTCAATTATGTAAATCCGTTCAGCAGTTCTGGAGATACAAGGTAATAAAGAATATTGCATACATATGCTTGTGCAAAATTTCAATTGTTTATCTCAACAAATAAAAAAGTTATCGATTTTTGATCTGATACAGACCTCGATTTTCCATAGTGCGACGGTTTGCCTAACCAGATCGGATACCTATGTTTGAATTATTTTCTTAACTGGAATAGTTAGAAATTATCATATAGGTACAAATTAACATTCCTCCAATGCACCAAGATGGCGGTATTGAAATAATATTATAAGGGCAAATTTAATATTTCATTTGCTTACTAGATATTTAAATTGTCCACGCTTAGCTGGAGTTCCGTTGTGGATTCTGGAAGATGACTGCTTCAGATATTTTTCCTCTGCTTCCCTTATTCTTACAGCCTCTGGCATTCCATGTCTTGTTAAATACCCGTAGGCTGTATTGTGCTTTAGGAGCAAACGTTCTTGGAATGAAGCTGACACGTACACAGCAAACAACAATAGAACTGTTATCACTTTCATGTTTCGAAAAAAAAGCTTTCTAATTAATTTGTGGAATTTATTTTCTCTATTGTGAAACAATTTTTCTTCACATAAATAAAAATTAATAAGTCCACAATAAAAGTTGAATAAGAAATAATATCGAAACTGTTTAAATTCAAGAGTAATCTAAATCTTTCTATGCACCAAAGATCTGTATATTTTCATTGTGCTATTTTTCAACCGATATCAAAAATTCTTTATCAATGATGGTTAGATAAAATATTTATTTCTTAAATGTACAAAATGTATCTTAGTAGAGCAGCATCGTCCGCTTAAAGTTATTGCTACAATAGCGATCCGGTCACGGTTTGAATTACATATCTAATTATTAATTCATTAATCTGTGTTACTTTCGTTTTCTAATAATAATAATATCAAAGTAAAGTTTCTGCTAATTTAATAAAATAGTTATTATTATTAATATCAATTTTGTGGAATAACATTCATTAAAAAACTTTTAAATTTATGAATCGATTGAAACAAAGCTACTTCTACTACTGTACGTTATTAAGTTATTAATTGCCACCAATAACATTTTCATTCATTTTTTCATGTACAAACAAAGCGACCAGCCATCGGCTTC
This sequence comes from Heliconius numata, assembly GCA_016802625.1. Classification (NCBI taxonomy): domain Eukaryota; kingdom Metazoa; phylum Arthropoda; class Insecta; order Lepidoptera; family Nymphalidae; genus Heliconius; species Heliconius numata. The sequence continues at coordinate 4,667 of JAEBDU010007901.1, read as the reverse complement.
GCCCGCTTGAACTACATGATTACTTATTTAATAAACAGAATTGATAGTTAGTCAATTCAGTCAATTCAGTAAAACAGGTCTAACGACAATTAACAAATTTGTCGAGTAAGTACTTTAAATTGACATAACTTTATTATTTATAAACCGATTATAATAAAATAAAACCTAGATGTTTTTGGAAGCTTGCCACGCTGTTAAAAATAACAAAACTATTGCCTGCCTCATTGTAGTGTCTTCAAATGTGAAGTAATTGTCATTATATATTATTATCTATATATATATAAAATCGAAAGGTCACTCACTCATCACGAAATCTCAGAAACTACGAGTGCTAGGAATCTCAAATTTTGCATAGGAGTTACTTATAGGACGTAGGTGCTCGCTAAGACGGGAATTTGCAATATTCGACTCCTAAGGGGTTGTTTTTGGGGTCGAAAGTTTGTATGAAACTTCGTTACTACAAATGCTAGGAGTCTCAAATTTTGCATAGACGTCACTAGGACGTAATCATGGAGACAGAAATTAATAATAACATAGTTCACGCGGGTGTAACCGTGAGCGGGCCGCTAGTATACAGGGTGGAAGAGGCGGCGCTTCTTTTACTGAAACTGCATATAGGGTAAAATATTTCAAACCCAGAATTAAAAAAATAATCAAGGTACCTCAACGGTTTAGACGTAGGATTTTTTTTTCATTTCACGATTTTTATCCATACCTGTATTTCGTGTCACGCACACATACGTATGCGACGTTGCCGATTTGACAGGTAAGTGTGTGCGTGCCTATGTTATACTTTACAAATGGCGTTTTATTTTAAAACGATAATTTTATTATTTATTTTGTTTGAAAAAATAACTTTTTCATTTTTGAGAATTATTTTTTTTCCGAATTATATTAGGCTTGTATAGAGTAGTTGAAACTGTAGTTTCATTTAAAGTGGCGCTGACACTTCCACCCTGTATATTATAGAGAGATAATTTAAGAGATTAAAACACTAATTCAATAGATAAATATTGTTAACACCTATGACACATTAATTATATTGTATCTAAATCTGTATATTTATTAACGGTACTTTTTTCAACAGACCTAGAATTATCCAACATGATTAATTAATAACGATATGGTTTTTGATGATGTTGAGGAATTTTATATGACGTCTGAGTTCGTAGTTATGTGATAGGATATTTTATAATTTTTTTTTGCTTCACGCTGTATCTCGCTTATGGCAGGGTAGACAGAGGGAATCGGGGAATACCTTCCTGGAGTATCTTAAAATTAGGATGTTAAGACACTTTGTTCCCATTAAGACATTTTCATTCCCTTCTTTTCGTCGATGTCTGGAGGCATTGTGTGTTAAGTGGCGAAACGTAAAAGCGAGGCCCGCTTTAAGAAATACGTTTGTGTTTTAGTAAATAATATATATTTATATAATTATATTAACTTTAACACTTATTATATCATGGAATCACCAGAAGTGAATTGCGTTTTTTTTCATACACAATGGAGTCCATTAAAGACACTCTAAATGAGTTGAGTGAGTAAAGGTTCTATTCCAGCCATGTTATGACTGTCTTAGAAAATCTGCAGAAACAAGTTGAATTGCTGTCAAGACAAATATCAAATGTTAAGGGAAGATTCAATTCACAATTCAATATTGAAGTTTCTAAGAATTGCGTGAAAAAAGGACAGATCAAAATTTTAAAATTTATTGTTTTGGTTTCTATTACATCTATATATATAAAATCGAAAGGTCACTCACTCATCACGAAATCTCAGAAACTACATATGCTAGAAATCTCAAATTTTGCATAGGAGTTATTTATAGGACGTAGGTGCTCGCTAAGACGGGAATTTGCAATATTCGAATTCTAAGGGGTTGTTTTTGGGGTCGATAGTTAGTATGAAACTTCGTTACTGAAAATGCTAGGAGTCTCAAATTTTGCATGGACGTCACTCATGGAGACAGAAATTAATAATAACGTAGTTCACGCAGGCGAAGACGCGAGCGGGCCGCTAGTACTTAGATAAAATAATATTTTTTTTCTGATACATCTTCCACGTACAAACACCGATCAGTTACAATTTTATTTGTGAAGATAATCATATCCAGTAAGCCAATGACTCAACCATGTTATACTTATGTCTGATAATGAAGAATCCCGTAATCTCGAATTCGATATGGAGTATCTGAAGATACTTCATAATCCATATCATAATCATCTATTATCAGCAACGACCGTCAATATGGCTTTCACCATGGTCGCACCAATACCAAACCCAACCTACCACTGTTTACCAAACCCACCACTGGACTGTGGCTATTGAAAGCAAGGGAGATCTTGCCACTAGTTTGAATATGGCAAATTTACTTGGTCAACTATGGCACTGGGCGCTCCTTGAAGAACCGATATAAAGGCTTAATTTTACATAAAAACCGACATAAATTTTATCCAGGTGGATCGCCAGCTTTCACACTGAACACAGCAACAAGTTGGCAAGCTTTGGCACGCTGACGTCCCCTGTGCTATTTCTTCTGCATATCAATTGACGTGTATCTAACATGACGTAGCATATATTTCTATGACCATATATAAACATATTACTCAACCATCAAAAATAAAAAAAAAATAAAAGGATTAAATAACTGACCTTGGTAAGTATTTATTTATATCTCGTAGAGAGATATGATAACTTCTTTGTGCACTTTTTATTTTCGAGAATTAATGTGAACAAAGTACATATATTTATACTAAGATAAAAATTACAGTCATATTATATCGTGAACCTTCACATTTATATAACATATTTATACATATATCCTTACAAACTTATAGGTGTTTTTACAAAATTCTTCTTTCTTCTTTTCGGAGTTTTTTTTATACAAAATGATTGCAGACGCCTGCGAATTTCAGTTTGTCAACTTTTGTAAGTTGTGGGTATTTGTTATGCTTTATGTTCTTCTGTTTTTACATTGTATATAAAAAAATATACAGTCGAATTGATAACCTCTTTCTTTTTGAAGTCGGTTAAAAAAAGTAGCTTTTCTGCGATGTACCCAAGGTAGTTAAAACTATGCAATGAATTTCAACACAGTACATAGTAACAAATAGAGTACGTGAAGAGGAAGGTTAATTGTTCCTCTTGGAAATATTTTTGAATCTCACAAGATGAACACTTGATTAAAATAAACATAACTTGTAAGTATTGATTATATTTATTTGCGACTATTCCATTTATTTAAATATGTTGGTTAATGAAGCTCATAAATGAGGTAATCCTGGCGAAAGCTGCAGGCAAGCCAGCTTGGCAACCACCACTATTGTTATCAGGTCCAAATGAAGTGATGCCAATCTGTAAATAAACATAACAATGTAAGTGAAAAACAAAAAAACACAAAATCTTATAAATAAGCGAGTAAGTATATATTTTGAAAATACTAGCAGCAACTAAATAAGCAGAGACTATCATGGGAAATTTGAAATTGAATAATTGTACCTACATACGAGTTCGACTCAAGTATGTATATATTTATATGTTCAAAATGAACATATATGATGAATGATTCGTCATATAAATAAGATTAAACAAATTGCAGTATTCGATAATGGTAATATAAACATAAAACAAAATCTTCGATCAATTATACACTAACATATATGTATATAGTTGATGGAAGTACAATATCTTAAAACTGAAATGTTTTACCAAGTTGTCGATTTCACCATCGAGTTGAGACCCAGAAGGCATTACCCAGAGACTGATGGTATCAGTGGTAGAAAATATACATCAAGCATCAAACACGTACATATAGAGTTATCTATCTATCTATCTAGTTATATCTTTTTTTCCTGTGGATAAAAGTTTCGTGTAAAATAATTACGTTTACACAAAGATAAACAGAACTTACAAGTAAGGGAGCGTTGTTTCTCTGGATGAAGAGAGGACCGCCAGAATCGCCTCTGCAAGTACTTGACTGTCCTGCGGTGCTAGTGCAGACATTGCTGGACTGGATTACAGTTCCGTATACATTTCGACATTGATTGTTGTTGATTACGTTCATGCGTCCAAAGCGTAAAGATTGGCTGTTTGTAATGGCATTATCTGTCAAAAATAAATAAAGTACTTGTATATATTTTTTTAAAATCCTTCTAAGCTTAGTGTATTGAGGCCTCTTAATACAATTTATATATTAACTATACTCATAGACAACTATAGTTGTAGCTACTTCAAAACACATTCACTTCAATAATATTGTTTCAATATATTACTCAAAAAAATATATATAATTTCCTCGACCGGGAATTAAACCCGTAATCTGTTGCGAACATGTAGATGCATGTTCTACAAGTACATACTTGCTTAATTAAAACTATTTAAATATAGAGATTTTTTATGAAAACAGCGTTTCGAGTGTTCCGATTTTTAAGGTCAATATTTTTTAGACAGTTACTTACTGTTTCCTGTCATTCCAAATCCAGATGCGGTGGCTGTTTGACCAGAAAAGTTGTCATTGAGTTGAGATCCAGAAGGCAAAGCAATGAGACCGATTGTGTCTGTAATAAAAAATACACAAAAAAAATAATTAAATGAAACAAGAAAAAGTTTAAGCTTTGGTTGAAAAACAATACAAGTTTTATACAATTACTTACTAGAAAGATTTACAT
>JAEBDU010007896.1:0-16229 GCA_016802625.1 Heliconius numata | reverse complement strand
AGAGATGATTGAAGAATAACCTGTAAATTTAAATATCATATTAATTACTGGCGTTAACTAAATGTGTGACTGTAACGAGGCGAGACCACTCGCAGGAATAAATTATTATTTATTAACATTATTTCTTCGCTCTGCCACCAAGTCATAAGCCCGGCGTTGAGTTCCGCAACTCAACAAGCAATGGATCGAAAATTCGGCGGAAAGTGAAGAACGGAGTGTCTTAACACTATGTTTTCCCTGCCTATCCTGCTATGTGCGGGATACAGCGTGAAGCTAAAAACAATAATTCTTTTTTCTATGAAATTTTGCCTCTTACCGTGATAATCTTTTTATAAAAGATACAGATAAAATAAGAACACAGTTATTTTAAAATTGTTCAAGCCTAAGCTTTACAGTAAGTAATCCTGAATGTTACTTCAGTCTAACGCCATGTCAAAGGACAGCAAATACCAATATTGACTGAGCATTCCCTCAACACTGTTTATTGACACACAGAGACGCTAATACAAGGTATGTGAATGTGTAATGGGACCATTTACGTGATTCTCTATATTACATAATATATTATGTAAACTTTACTAGGGTTAGTCCTAGTTTAAGCCTATTGTGGATTTTAAAAGTGTATTAAGCATTAATACTTAAAAATATCTCTAGATGACCCAATGACAATTAGAAATTGTTCCATCCATCCATTTTGAGACTGGTAAATTACTGTTTTTTTTTCAACAAATTGAAAAAAATGTTCTTTCAAATGGGAATCAAATTCAAAGGGATATGTGTATAGTAAGGTTTTTTATCTAGTACCTTCTTCTTCCTGGCATTAATCCCGGCTATTACCAGGGCCTTCCTACTCAATCTAACTCCACTTTGCACAGTCTTTTGCGTTTTTTTGTCTAGTACCTTATACATATATAATTGAAAATAAATACTAGGATACAATTTTAAAGTTAAGGCATACCGTATCCACCATAACCCGAGCCGTGCACGCTCGCGACTGCAGCCACCAGGCAAGCCAACTGAAAAGTAAACCAAAAAAATTAACTTCTGTAATTGTATTATTTGTTATATACCAAGAAATATTTAAATAAAAATATAATTTGTCTAATTTCCTCCTAATATCTTAACAATGTACAGCGATGTTTTAGGAGTAGAAGTCGCCGTAATCTTTGTTAGTGTGGACTTCAAGACGTAAAATGGTAACTCCCGTCTTTTCCCGTCCCTGTAGGATTTTTAACAAAATCTTCTCTTCCTACATGCCAAACTACATCACGTAGTTTATATTAAAATTATAATTCTTGTTCGAAATTTTCTCATCGTCAGGTTATGAAAGATAGTCCGCATACACTTTGCTCTAAATTTTTGCTTATTTATAATAGGGTATCTGCTATATACATCAAGAATTATATATTTTATTAGCTTTATGCTTTATCTTGCACATAGCAGGGCAGGCAGAGGAGATCAAGTGTTAAAACAGTCAGTTCTCCACTTTCCGCCTAAAAAATCTTCCTTTAGTGGTGAGATTCAACACCGCAATTTATCAACCAGTTCATTCTCCCAAGTTGAGATTGAACCTACAACCTTCTCAGTTGCAATCAGTCGCTATCCTACCGCTAAAGATGACGTATATAGATGGTTCCATTTAAAATAAATATTATATATTTTTCTTTGAACAATAAATGACGCTATTGAAAGAGATAAAAACAAATACGTTTAAATTTACTCACAGTGATGAAGGTGTTCATTTTGTTTGGTTTCTTCAGACGAAGTGTGTCGATCTTAAAAAAACATCTTGTATTTATACCTACATGTAAGTTTCCTTTTGTTTTCAACAAATTAAATATCGCATGTTATAGGATAACGTAATCATATATAATACCAACATCCTTATTTACTTCAATTTACATGTTGTTGAGCCCATTTATTTGAGCATAGGCCTAAAAATACTATCTTCATACTATGTTAACCTTTAACTATGGACGTGATATTTTTATAACACACATATGGACGTCGGGTCTGCCAGACCAATGTATTTATTGGTTATATTCCGTCTGTTTTTTAAAGGAAGAAGACAATTTTATGTTTTAGTTTACATGAATAGCCTCAAATCAAGCAAAATCAATATAAATAAAATCGCTTTTTATTAAACTTTACGCATCACAACGATTTAAGTAACTTAAAGTCACAATTTCAGTCTTTGGCCACATGGGATGACTTTTAAGAAAATAATACTATTAAAAAAAGACAGATAATAAAATAAATATTTTTTTAACAAAATATAAAGTCTAACAATTAAAAAAAATAAAGAAATTACATCTTATGTTATAAAATAAAAATTTTGACAACACCTTAAGATAAGGTACTATTGAACATCGATACACAATGGCTTTCAACATTGTAGGCTAACAGGACGATTGCAGTCAACATAAGTATGTGTTGTCTTTCTATATATCTTTTGGGGGGCAAAGTATACATGTTTTTCAAGAACCCAAAACGATTTTTTTAGCTTCATGTTCAATAAATGATAGATCAGATCGCGAAATGCGAGTCAAAGTCATTCTCAATTCTTAGAGTAGTTTAGTATACGAAACGCGTCTTTTTATTTGATAAAGTGCTATTTTCTTTATAAAATGTCGTCGTCTAATTCTTTTGTTTGATGTTGATTATAAAGTACCGATATATTTGTCACTGACGTGCTTGGTCGATCATTTTTTTCCATTTTATCATAAAAACTAAAAAAATTGAATCTGTTTTTTAGGTAAATAATATTTATATTACTAAAATATATAACAAATAATGCAAAATAATATATAATATATAACAATATAAACATTTGAATACAAATTATACAATTAAAATATTAAAGTATATTTTGTAATATTATAAAAATATATGGTGTTTTGAAATCACTTTGTATGGAAAACATGGACGTCGGGTCTGACAGACCCAAGTCCCGTTTAGAAAGTTAAATACTCACGTGTTTTGAACCCAGACACACAACCCCTGCTATCTACATTCATTTTGTCATTAATATGAAAGGTACTGAGAGACTCAGTGGCGGAGGTCACCGAGAAGTGGCCGATTTGTAGAATTCGTAGACCCACATGGGTCTGTGAGACCCGACGTCCATACTTAAAGGTTAAAGGAGAAAAAATAGAAAAAGGAAGACTCGGGCTGCAAGTTCCACTGCATTCATCATGCAACGATTAGAAATTTCAAGACTTCCTACAAATGCATAATAATCAATAATTAACAATATTTCTTTTAACACTCCATTCAGCAATTCAAGCCCAAAATTTTTGAGACATTGTGTGTTGAGTCCGTTCCTATTAAGACACTTCCGTTCCCCACTTTTCGCCAATCTGGATCTAATAATAATATATAATATATACTTTATATATGCCCTACATATACTTATATTTAGTGTGAAACTAGAGTTTGTCATTCCTAGAACGATCTCATGCTCTTCGACAAGTCAATATTGAAGTACGGTAGGTCAATGTTTGCTGACCACTGATTGTGTACTGTCGGAATTGACACAATATAATGCTTCTATTTGATATAAATAGCCTTTGAATGGTACAAGAAGGTTGCGGGTATAAATGTAAATATATTAATCTATTCAATTACTCAGTGACCGACAGACGCACTATGTGGCGTAGTACCCTGAAATCTGGAACAGGTTCCTTCGGATGTGTAGAGACTAAGAGCACTAAGAGAGAAAAAGAAAATTGTACACTAAGAGAGAATTTCCTGAAATTGCTACTGAAACAGGAAAAATCATTTTCTATTTCATAGTCCACGCAAAAGACCTTGCGGGTTACGGGTTTTAATAAATTTTCTACTCTTATATTTACCACTCTTTTACTTAAAACGTTTAACAATACAAAAATCTATGTTTTCTGGCAACACTGTTACATATGTACGTACATACATTTAATTTTTACCGGATCTGAATTTAAATTGGTGAATATTTAAGATAATAGAGATAATTAAGTTAATTACATTAAATGTAATTGCTTCATTTCATTTAGTACTAACGATTTACACCGATTGTTTATTTACAATTTTACCTTGAAGTTATCAGCAATTGTCCACTTGTCCACTTTCTGCCCATAACGTAGATATCTAACTAAACACTCTATTTAACTAAACATAAATTGATTCTAAATTACCAAAAACTATTAAAAAATATGTAAATCTAATACCTTTTTGGTTCATAGTGTTTATTCACTAACTTTTATTTACGGCTACGCACCCGTGGTCAAGTGGAAGTGGTTATCCTATCGACTCCCTCAATATGTGAACTATACAATACAACACAAAAATAAGTTTTCAATTTAAACCAATAGTTCCTGGGATTAGCGCCTAACCAAACAAACTCTTCAAATTTATAAGTATAAAAGATAAAAGTTAAAATATAAAATGAATAACAGAATTCAATTGATATTATAACAACAATATCGATATTATTGCTTTAGTTAATAACCACTAGTGTGCAATTTTATTAGAATAAGTTACACGCTTCGGCGGCGATGGACGTGTGTTTCCGTTCATTGAAAATCGGTTATAATGTATAAGTGTTGCAATTACACTGATTCATATCAAGATTTATAGTATTTTAGAATTATATATTAATTATTTTATATTTTAACATCCACAGTTCCTATTTCCATAGTTACAGTATCCAGTTTCCATTCCACAGTTCCTATCTAGGAAATTGGGCGATGCGCAGGGAACCGAGTATTTTAGAACATTGAGTTCCCTCTGCATCACCACCACCTCGACATGCCTAAACGCCTTATACAGCGTGATGGTAAAAAGAAATATAAAAAAATTGTGTAATATGCTATTTATTATAGTCCATCAAAAACTGCGTTGTTTTATTAGGTAATACGAGCGAAGCGAACGTAAGTTGAAAGGCAAAACTTAGTAGGCGGTGCCTTAGTACTTACAGTACCAGCTATACATAAATTAAAATGGTTTTCAGCAACAAGAAAATGTTGCTTAGCAGTCATTAAAAGGATTCGTTTTGCTGTTAAATTATTCTCTTTGTCTATGGCGCTCATTTGTCGTCCTTTCTCTTTTCGTATTTTTTCCTGTTGTAAAGATTAGTTTACATGAAGGAACGTATTTATACATTACATAAACATTACAAGACCGTCATGGCGCAATGGAACAAACTCAGAGTGTACAACATGAGTTCGAATCCCAATCGGGGCAGTGAATTATTTAATTTCCTCGCTCAGATAAGACAACAACGAGCTGCATTGAGTTCATCTACTGAACACGCAATGTCTCGAACATTGGGAAACACTACGTTTCCTTTATGAGAGTTACAGAGACATACTCGTATAACGACGTTGTAGTATTTACAGTTGAAATTTACATTTACAGTTGATAGTTGTAGGTCAAATGATATAAGTTTATTTTTTAAGAAATGTTGTTGACTGAAATGAAAATAAATATTTTATTTCCTAGAATGGGAACCGAACTCCCAACCTTAACAAACCGGATTTACAGTAGTACCAATTTACAGTAGTACCAATTTACAGTAGTCAGAATAATTACTTTGCACTGTAATCAATCTATATTATATTTAACTCTTAACGCGGCGTGGAACGCTAAAATCTCGCATTTAGGTCCCTTGGAGAGAACAGACGAGAGACGACGAAATACTCTTTTGAAATTCTCATGGGAACAAAAATAAACGAGATTTTCCAATTTACATCTCAAACTCTACACAAGCAAAGTTACGGGTGACGACTAGTTATATTAATCATTTTTAAAATCATCATTTTAAAAGTTCTCCGTAGTGTGTTCAAAGCTCTAATTTAAAAGGCACTATTTTTCACCCCAGTAACCGGCTGTCAGCCTCCAGATGAATTATTTGAAACACAAACGTAGATATTTCGCAATTTCGAACAGAAAATAAACAAGGCGAGCATTTTAGTGGTATTACAGTTTTAATTATTTATGTGGAAAGTCATTTTAAACCTACAATATTTTTACAGTTACAGAATGGTTGTGGTGGTAAATATTTTAACGTAAACTGAGTGTAGATTCGAATATTATGAAGGGAATTGTGTATATTTTTTTAATACACGTTTTTAATGTGCTACGACGACCTCATTTATAAATAAATTGTTAATTAATTTTATGTCAATCCTTTTTTCCCTTCAGAAGGTTGTGGTTTCGATTCCCACTCTGGGACGTAAATTATCTTCATTTTCTCACTCTGGCAATAAGACAAAACACAATGTCTCCAAATTTGGTCAGTCCGTAGAGAACAAAGTGTCTTAACACTATGTGTCCTCGCCCCCACTATATGATTATATGCACCCACAAAACAGCGTGAAGAAAAAAATATATTTTAAAACTTACAATTTCACATTTTATGTAAAAAAAAACACATTTCACAGATATCAAAGTGAAAATGAGATAACAAAAGGCTACCTCATTACCAAAAGTATTCCCCGCAGTCGGCTTGAAGCATCGTCTTCACCCGAGTAGCTTCATTTTCTTTTACACCTTTATATTATTCATGATTGCTTAAAATGTGTTTAATTATAAATTTGTTTTTTTTTAAATAGCTTTCTAATAATTATTGACTATAATTAGTTAAGAATTAAAAATCCAGGGAAGTGTTTTAATGGGGACGAAGTGTCTTAACACTAATTTCTCCCTCCTCTCCCAAATGTCTCCCTCTGCTAGACACGGCGCGGCGTTCTGTTATGCAGCTACATAACACATGCAATTTCTTGTATGAAGTAGACAGTAAAATCATTATACCTAACATTAGGTTCCCTCTGTCTATTCTGCCGTACATAGCATAAGGCATAAAGCTAAAAAATAGTAGATTCCTATTTAAAACACTAAATTATTACATAAACTAAAAGTATTACTAGCCCAACTAACTTTTCCTCTTTACGTTTTCTGCTAAATGAAGTATATTTTCTTCGTAACGTTGCTAAAACTTTTAGTAACTTTCGATACTTGTGTACTGAATAAAACATTTTGACTTTGACTATAGCGTTAATAAATTGTAAATTCCTTGTACACTGCATGAAAGTTGAGTCGTCTATTAAATTTACACGAGAGTTGTGAGTTCAAATCTTATTAGATACTTTCTTCATCTCTCCTGGATGTCATTATATAGAGACATTTTGGTTCTCTATTCTCCGGAATAATACAGAATGATTGGTTACACTGAACACTCTACTTTACTGTTCAGGCAGAGAAATAAAAATAATCCAATTCCCGAAGAAGGATTGAACCCACATCCATTCCCTTTAGGTGACAATCTTAAGATTTAATAAAAAGACAGTCTGCTTAATACTGAAAAATTCGATATCTAATGTATAATTTTCGAGGATGATCTGAGTCCATTTTCTTTATCTAGAAAATGAATCTACATATGAGAAATGACATATGAGCTATCCTTCAATAAAAAAAATATTGGCATAAAATTATTTAAACGTATATTGAAGTAAAACCAAAGAAACTAGTAGTATGTGATATCTAATTATCGTACAAACTACTATCCCGAAGTCATTCATTTAGAGAGGTTCAGATGATGATATTGTTCTCTGAACCAATCGAATGTGAAGTACGATAACTTAACGTTAGGTATATATGTAATTAGGCATATCTATTTATAGGTTAGAAGCCTAAGCCTAAGAGAGAGAGAAGCCTAGGCCGAGAGAACCTGGGAATCTAGTGATATAATTATGTTTTCATTTAAATTAAGTTAGGCAAAACTTATTAAAATATTTTAAATATTTTAGTTTCATTTCATATTTTTTTTCGTTAATACTCTTTACTCAATTTTATTTACCATTTAAAAAAAACTTATTAAAAATTAAAATTATCATTAAAAGTAAGTATAAAATATTAGTAGCAATAAAGTAATCAAACGTCGAGACGTCCTAAATAAACGTTGCTAAGTAAAATTACATAGGTATGTGCCCAAGAGATGGTTCTTATGTTAAGAGTAAACCAAGCGTAGCACATCGAGATTAAAACAAACTCTTATACCAGTGGGAAATGAGAAGACATCACGTGAAATTCTGAAGAAATTAAAGTTAATACGGGAGTCAATATTTATACTAATATTATAAAGCTGATGAGATTTTTAATGAGAGTAGACTCAAAAAGTAAAGTAAGTTTCTTATTGAGAAATTATTTGTGTTTTATATAATCCACTGTATCTGTGTATTCTAATATACAGTCTCCCGAACCGTGATATCGATCTCCAAAGCGATCTTGAGATGCCGTTTTAATAGTATATAAATGAAAAGGTATCGAGATCGCTCTCAAGGTCCACCTCAGAGTTGAAGTTATAAATACGGGCCTTAGTTACTTTTATTTAATAACGGGTATGTTTAATTTATATGTAACAAAGATTTTTTTGTTAGTTATTCGGTGATAATAAATAGCTATTTTCATCCAATTTCATCCAAACCTGTTTAAATTTTGGATGACATTTTATTTTTTCCTTACAGTTTATAATCCAAATAAAAAATATATCTAGCGATTGGTTTCGGTACGTTACGTACCTTAGTGAACATTTATGTCAAAACAAACATTTTTCTTGAGGTTAATTTGAAATCAAGAGAAATAAATAATTTTCGCTTCGTATTGCCTGATAAACTTCTTATATTACAAATATAAATATTCAGGTCGTCTCAAAAATTAGGCGTAAAGTGAGAATCGGAGTGTCTTAACACTAGGTTCTCCTTATCTCGTCGTCATGATTACAGGGATACAACATGAACCTAAAAAAAATCCATCCGAGCTTAAACTAAATATAAAAAACCAGGTTGCTTAAACATAAATCAAAATTCACGTTACAGAATAAACATTTTTATTCAGTACCAGTGGAAATTGTTTGAGAACACTTGTGTCAAGGCGAGGAAGAGGAACGGACAACTTTAATAAACTACGACCGCCATCTGTTCCAGACTGCTAAGGCTTTCCTCTCACTAACCAACAAAATGTTTTTTTTAGCCTCTAGCTGTACTCCACATATAGCAGATTAAGCAGAGGAAACCTGGGAGCCTAGTGTTAATACATTCCATTCTTCATTGAGACATTTCGGTTCCCCGCATTCCGCTGAATTCTTGAAGCGTATTGAGTGGCGTAACTCAACGCTGCGCTTTATCCCGTTACCAGAGCACCAACATTATTATCTTTATTTTAATCTCCTAAAATAAAATTTCGCTATTCTACATGCAACGTCTCCGTAGTACGAAGGAAAGGGGGGAACGGAAGTGTCTTAATGGGAACAGAGTATCCTAAAAATCGGTTCCCAGATTCCACTTGCATACATTGCTATGTGATGTTTACATTGTAAAGCTAAAACAAACTGAATAAATATAATTTCATAGTGTGTCACCAGCCTATTGTATAAAGCGTCCATAAGAGCCATACGTCGAAGTTGGGAGCCACTGCTGAGCGAGAACGGTTTATTGGATCTCAAAGGATATATATACTTAATGCATATATCATTTAACTAAAAGCTTTCATTTACCTTAATAATGCATTTGGAAGATATTACCATATTGGATACCATTAGGGCTGAATGGGTGTGGTGGTGTTATGGACGATTCGGGGGACTGGTTATATTTATTTTCATTTCCTTGCGCTGGTAGACTAAACAAGGCGTTGAGTTCCGCAACTCAATTTTTAGGTAATTTGCAAGAAACATCTTCAGTGAAGGTCTCCTCCAAAGCTTGCTAATGTCCAAAAGTGTATAAATAAAACAAGATTTATTTTCATCATAATTTTTTATTGTATTATAATTATTTAATTTTAATATACATAAAGAGGAACTTTTTAATTACATATATCAGTAGAATACTAGCGACCTGCCTGGATTTGCCTCTGCACTGCAGTACGTAGTATAATCGCTATGTACAATCACGTTTTTTTAAATAAATAGCCAGTAAAAAACTATATAGTGGTGAAATTACTTACAGAACAATTATAACAACTTAGTTGTTATTTTGTCTCTATGATTCTAATTAAGTTATCTATAAGGGGAACTTTGGGCTGTCCATCATAGCAGGGTAGGCTAAGGGAACCTAGCGTTAGGACACTCCGTTTCCAACATTCCGCCTATTATTGAGGACCGCCGAGACATTGTGTGTTAAGTGGCGGAACTTAACGCCATGACGGTCTAGATATGACATTATATACTATATTTTCAATATAGTATCTTTATACAGTGATTTTTTATATAAGGGTATATTTAAAATAACTACGAGAATAATACCTACTCGTAACGACTTACGAGTACATACACACAGATGTGTTCATTCTTTAAATAGTTTTGTTATTTTTTGAGCAAAAAACGTGAACAAAATGTGTCATGAGCACTCTTCCCCTGTTAAGAGATTGGTCCAACGTGATGTTTCAGCTACAATTTTACAAATGATTTTTCTTCCACAAATAAAGCTATTTATATTTTCATTTCTTTGCTCTGGTGTCGACGTAAAAGCGCGGTGTTGAGTTCCGTCATTCAATATGCCTTCAGAGTTCGGCGGAATGTGGGGAGCGGAGTGTTTTAATTCTAGGCTCCTTCTGCCTACCCAGCTACATGCGGGATACAGCGTGAAGCTGATATACATACGCATTAAGTTACGCCAATCAATGTTCAGAATTCGAGGCGGAATATAGACAACGGAGTGTCTTGACACTAAGTTTTCCGTGCCTACCCTGCTATCTGCGAGATAGAGCGTGAAGATACTTATATCCAGATCAGTAAATAGTAAGCTAAAGTAAAATGGTAGAGACATTTTGTTTTCTTGCCCTTTATACGGAACATTTAAGCGAAGTCGGGACAGATCGTTAGTCTTAAATAAATTAGATTTTTCTGAGCTTATCAGAAATGAAAAGATTGAATATTAACCTAACTACTTAGAAATACTTTTGTTAACAATTAATAAATTATTTAAATATTTTTATTTTTACGTAAAATATATTATTTTAAAGTAGTTGAGTGTTAAGTATAAATGTGCAAGATCCATTTCTATAAAAACTTATTGAAACTTTATATTTAATAACAAATTTGTCAATAAAATATATTTTATAGGCCATCGTGGCGAAAGACAGAGGGTCTGACTGTAAGCGCGACGGTGGTGGGTTCGATTCCCACTAGCAGGAATGAATTATTTTCATTTCCTCGCTCTGGTAACAAGACAAAGCGCGACGTTGCTTAGCTAAAAAAATACTAAATCATACAATAAAATATAATGGCCATAATACATATATATATATTTAGCTAAATAAATAAAAATAAAAGCAAATTAATGTAAACTAATTTATCAAATATTCTTGTCTTCGCAAACACTGGGTTCAGGAGCAATCGTGAGGACTTTAGAATTGTATTTAATATCTTCAGGCTGAAAAAATATATAAATTAAATATAGACACAACGTCTGACTGTATGTCTCTACCTCAACCTCTGGCGTATAGCTTATTTCCTCGGTGATAAGGTTTTCCTTTGCCAAAGTGCGGCGTTGACTTCTGCCTCTCAACATAATTATGATGACTCGAAAATTTGGCAGAAAGTGTTTTAGCTAGGTTCTTCTGCCTAAACTGCTATAGGCGGGATACCTAAATTGTAACCAGTAGGGAAATGTTTTTACATTTTTTTAGCTTTACGCTGTACCCTGCACATAGCAGGGTAGGCAGAGGGAACCTGTTAACTTAGTTTGAAGACACCCGTTCTGTTCCCCACTTTCCGCCGAATTCTTGAGGCATTGCATGTTGTAAAATAATGTTTCATTTTGCTTGAGTGAGAATCGAACCCACGACGTGTTGCGTTTACAGTACGATTCTGCCTCTGCGCCACGACTGCCCCAACCAATGTACCTATTTACATTATTAATACAAATATATATTATCGAATAGATGACCTACTTTAAACTTACTTTATTATTTTTCATAGTGTCACTGAGGGATTTTGTCATTCGTTGCGCCCGCTTTTGTGCTGAAGCCGCGCGTTGTTGTAAAATCTATAATATGAAACATATTTGAAACCATAAATGTACTGTATCGCATATAATCGCCACACACTTTTTCTTGAAAATGGATGATGCGTGGGGAATGGAACGTCGTAACATTAGGTTCCTTCTGCCTACTATGCGAGATACAGTGTGAAGTAAAAAGGAAAGCTTTATATTTTATTCTGCGAGAGAGAAAAGGCAGTAAAAATTTAGTGTTAAGACAATTTCCGAATTTCGTAATTTTTTACAGATTTCGAGATAGCTCAGCGGAGAGTAGGTAACGGAATGTCCTAACACTAGGTTCCATCTGACTATCCTGTAAAACGTACGAGTAAAACTAAAATAAATGCTATTTTCTAGAAGATTTAATTAGCTTCACACTATATCCCGCTCATAGCAGGGTAGGCAGAGAGAACCTTGCCATTAAAATACTCCTGTTCCGCACTCTCCGCCGAATTCTGGAAGCTATGCAGGTTGAGCGGTGGAACTCAACGTTGCGAGTAGATTTTCTAAATCTATTTACCGATAATCGCCTCTGTTCAGCCTCAGCTAGCTTTTCTTTTATATCAGGCAGGCTGATCTCAGCTGCAGGAGGCTGTAGCAGTCTCTGTAAATGCGCCGGCGGAGTGGACGGCCTTTTGGTTCCATCGAACTCTTCTAAGGGTATCTCGTAGGCTACGGCTGAAATATTAATAAATTATTAATTATTACATATTTCTCTACTTATATTATATTGTAATATTTTTTGATTAAGTAGACGGTTGTGATTTCGATATCCACTGGCTCTAGTAACACGACAATGTGCATCGTTCCGCCACTTAACATGCAATGTCTCGAAAATTAGACGATACGTTTGGAACAGTGTGTCTTAACACTATGTTTTCTCTGCCTACCCTATCCCTATGTTAGGGATAGAACGTTTACTGTATCTAAATGTAGCATCCGATCAATAAAAATAAATTTCCCCTAAATAAGAGTCGAATCCACACCAATCGTGTACAATAAGGCACTTTCAAACTAAGACGCGACTGATGAAAAGTTTGAAATATAGCATAATACTCACGCGGCTTAGGCTTAGCAGGTGTTTCCGGTAGCACTACAGTGGGTAGATCGTCGCTATGGTGATTTCCGTTAGCGTTTACGCCGTTTCCATTCATCTTTTCATCCACATTATCTCTCTGTTCTGCTGGTACCACGTGACTGGATGAACCACAACCCATTTTGGTCTTTTACCATATAGACTCTGTTTTGTTTTTGCACTACACTTTTTATATTAATATGGAATTGTTTATAATCTTAATACATTCGTCTTTTATTTGCGAATTTCATATGTATGTTTCTTGTATATATGAGATATCGTGTCGCAGTAGGAGAGCGACTAATTGGGACACTCATGGGAGTGACTTGTTTTAGTAAGGTTCTGATGGAAAGTGGAGAAAGAGGAGTATCTTGATGTAAGATTTTTGCCTACACTCTATATGCAGAATACAGTATAAAACGTAAGAATATTTTTTAAATCCAACATTGTAAAGGCTTAACAGTAATCCAAGGAGTTATTAGTTATTTTCGGGTCAGAAATATGTTATTTACGCTACGATAATGTCAATTCAATCAAATTTATATTCTTAAAATGACTAAGTAATAAAACCATAAAGAAAGAACGACGTCGCAGCTCGGCACGACCTAGTTTTTTTCTGAAATGAAAGGAGAATCCTTTAGCTGTCGATAAAAATTTAGGACATCTTAACGCAGCGTTTTTTTCACACAATTGATAACCTCCTTTTTCTTACAGAAGTCGGTTAAAAATAAATACATACTAAGTAAAAATCTGACATCTGTCACTTCTGATTTGTTTACCATTGGCGCTAAATCAGGAAATATTGGCGGCAATCCTTGTTTCCGCTGTTAAGACAAGATGGCGTTCATTTGACGTTTCGCCGGTAATTTTTAATCTACTTTAAAAGGGGTTGTGGGTTCGATTCTCACTTTGGGGCTTATATTTTTAAATCTTTGCTCTGGAAACAAGACAAAACATCTCACAAATAGGGTAGAAAATAGAGAATTGAATTTCTTAACACTGGGTTCCTTTTGCTTATCTTGGTATGTGCAGGAAACAGCGTAAAGCAAAAAAAGAACTTTGAAATCAAAACACATATGGATAAACATATACTAGCTATAGAAATTTTCCAAATTAATATCTATTATAATTTTAAGTAAATAAAACGTCATTTTGTCGTACGCAAATAACCTTTTAAAAAATATTGAGGCTTTATATATTGAAAAACATTGAGGTATTAAATTTAAAACGCTTCATCACTGTTAATAAAGAAATTCATTAAAATTCAATTTATTATTAACATGGCGGAGGTTGTAGGCGTATTTAATAAAATAATTAAAGCACCGGGTAATGATCGATGCTAATAAAATTCACTAATGTCACATTTTTTATAAAATTCAATTTCGTGAAAGGCTTTTGATTATAAAAATTAACGTGAACATGTGTTGTTTACTAGGAGAAGATGACATATACTGGCAAAGTTCATATTATATAGTACCT
This sequence comes from Heliconius numata, assembly GCA_016802625.1. NCBI lineage: Eukaryota > Metazoa > Arthropoda > Insecta > Lepidoptera > Nymphalidae > Heliconius > Heliconius numata. The sequence continues at coordinate 1,664 of JAEBDU010007896.1, read as the reverse complement.
ATATTATATAGCCTATAATAAAAATGTAGATTAATAATCAATTTAAAGCTATACTAAATTTCCACAGTGCCATGAAAAAAGAATATTAAATCGCAGACTATAAACGCGACGGGTCTGGATTCGATTCCCATTCGAAGGAATGCATTATTTTTATGTCTTCTCTATGGCAACAAGACGAAGCGTCGCCTTGTATCCCGCGCGTAAAACGGGAAACGGAGTGTCTTGACACCAAACTATGAACTCTTATATCACTACCACGAAAAAAGTAATAATTCATTAACAATTTATTAAAGTATTCACAAAGTTAGAAAGGAACACACTTATAAATATATATATATATATATATATATATATATATATATATATATAACTTTTAATTTATAAAATAATAACTTATGGTTCAGTTGCCTAGAGCGCTTTGATGATTTCAAGAGGCGCGGGTCCCGGTTCAAATACCGCTATGTGGAAATATTTATACGTTTCTAAATATCAACAGATAATTTTTAATAGTTTTAAGCCCAAAACTAATGATCGTGTGTTCACACCCGCATCGGCCGCGCTACTATCCTTTTGATTAGTATTAGGTTTTATTTTCCATACATTTTCATGCCTTATAGTTGAATCGAAATAGTTTGATATTTGAACTAATTTTATTAATCTATTAGCTTATTTAATATATCTAGAATATTTAAGTATTTTTTAAGGTACTTTAATTTTTTTTTATAAATTAACTTTTTGTGGGTTCATATAAATGTTTTAAGAACCATATTATTCTTGTTAACAGAAAATAGTTTGTAATTTTTAATAGCGGAATTTAACACCGTACTTTATACAGAATAAAACGAAAAAAAATCAATTTTATCAGATAGAAACGTTTTGTTGTATTATGTAAAAAAATAAATAATTTAAAGTTATTTTTCTACAAATATTAAAAATATTCAAAAAAACTTCACACACACACTATATTCAGGATTAACAATGCTTACACAGAAATTACAGGTCGCTGTAGCCGACACCCGACACCCCCGCTATGTGACGAGCTAACAACGAACGTATGGAGCCGTCGAATATAACTTTTCTTTTTTAGCTTTTCGCTGTATACTGTAAATAGCAGGGTAGGCAGAAGAAACTTGGTAACATAGTGCTAAAACACTCTGTTCCCATTAAGATACTTCCGTTTCCAGAGCAAAGAAATGAAAATATTAATTATTTAATTTCCCCAAGTGAAAATCGAACCCAAAACCACGCTTAATATGTATAATATTCTTTATTGCACTAATATTAGATGATATAAATAAATAGCTATACCTAATCGTAAAGTCCGCCCAAGCAAAGTCGCGAGCGACTTACTATATGTATTATTATAAATTATGAGAACGATGTGCATTTCTTACTAACAGTCATTTCTTAAAGTACGTTTCAGCTGACGCTTAATGGATTTTTTTATATAAAAGGATATTTTGCAAGCAAAACAAAAAAAAAATACTCATTTAAAAATTATTATTTTAAACAAGAAATATTAAAGTTTCGCAAACTAAATCTGTACAGTGCAAAATTTTCTTGAAAATTGTACGTATTTCAAGTTTTTCAGAGAACTCCTGGCTCGCGACTTGAGCGCAGATTTAACTTTATTTGGATTCATTACGCTCAGCGATATTCAACAT
>JAEBDU010007894.1:0-12559 GCA_016802625.1 Heliconius numata | reverse complement strand
TTTATACAATTAATGTTTTTGAAGGGTTTACATGAACGAATAACAAAACCTAAATATTTGTAAGCTTTATTCGTAATGTAATTAATATGTTCATTCATTTGCAATTTGCTATCCAATAAAATCCCTAAATCACGAACCAAATTAGTTTTGTTAATTGGAGAGTTATTAATAATATAGTCATGATTGATTAAAGTGTTTTTTCGTGTAAAAGTAATTTGACTGCATTTTTCGATATTGACAGTAATCCTATTGTTTCTATAATATTCACTTAACCTATCTAAGTCGCTTTGGATCAATAAGCAGTCTGTAATGCTGTTCACTTTCATGTACACCTTCTTATCGTCTGCAAACATTGAAAACTTAGAATGCTTAAAGCAATTTCTTATATCAAAAAGATATATATTATATAGCAGTGGTCCTAAATGTGAGCCTTGGGGTACTCCAGAAGTGATACAGACGTAATCAGATCGAGACCCCCCCAATCTAACAGCTTGCTTTCTATTAGATATATAAGATTTCATCCAACGAAATAAATCTCCTCGTATACCTAAGGCATATAGTTTTTTCATAAGGATAACATGATCCACGCGGTCAAACGCTTTCTCGAAATCTGTATAAATTACGTCAACCTGATACCCCTCGTCCATGTATTTCAAAATGTCACTTGTAAACCCAATCAGATTAGAATTAGTTGATCGCCTTTTCATAAATCCATGTTGATTATTAGGTATGGCTCTGCTGAGAACAGAATACAATTTAGTATATATTAGTTTTTCTAGCACTTTACCCAATATATTCAAAATGAATATAGGACGATAGTTTGCAATTAGAGTTTCAGATCCTTTTTTATGTATAGGTATGATGTGTGCTTCTTTCCATTTAGATGGGAAAATACCTTCACTCAGTGATTTATTATATAAAAGCATTACAGGAAAAGCAACCTCTTTAGCACAGTTTTTGAAAAATACTGAAGGTATATTATCACTACCAGGACCTTTTCGTATATTAAGCGATTCAAATACCTTCAGAATTTCTGTCTCTGTAAGCCTAATCATATATAGATTTTCGTCTGAAAAGGAAGAAACATTATAACTTTGTTCGGTATAATTTAGCGTGGAATCAATAAAGACACTTTTAAAATATTTATTGAAACCTTGACAGATTTTTAGTTCGTTGTCATAGATTTCGTTGTCGTAATACAAGATGCTGGGATAATTCGATGCTTTCTTTCGTTTCGACCTAACATACGTGTGCAAAACTTCCGGTGATTTCAATATATGATCCTGAATGTAAAGTACGTAACGCTTGAAGCATGTTTTTTGCATCTGCTTTTGCCTATCCCTCAAAAGTTTAAATTCATCATAGTCAATAAATTACCATATACTTTCCATTTATGGTGTATTTTATATTTTTCCCTAATAACATTTATTAAGGCCCTAGAGTACCAAACAGGATAATTGTGTCTTCCTCCCACGACATGCTTAGGCACGAAATCATTAATTAATTTATATAAAATTTCGTAAAAACAATTTAAAGATTCATCTACTGATTTATTTTGAAAAATAATATTCCACTTAATTAAAGAAAGTTCCTTCTTTATAGGATCATAGTCTGCTTTCTGAAATAAATATTTTATAAACTTTCTAGGACGGACCTCGGCTGTAAAAATCTCAACACTGTCAATTTCTAAGGCCGGGTGATATTTATCTTCACTTAGTAAAGGATCGGTTGAAACTGTTATATTTAAGTTAGTATTAGCTATAACTAAATCTAAAATATTTCCACTAAAATTGGAATATTTATTGAGTTGCAGGAGCCCATGAAACTGTAATGCATTCAAGAAAGTAACAGCAGTGTTAAATTTTTCATTGGTGCCTTCTTTTGCACAAGTTGGCCCTCCTCGTGAATCCCATTGTATATTGGGCATATTGAAGTCGCCCAATAATATGACATGATCATCAGGATGAGCTTGCATTACGGCATTCAAAGAATCCAACACTAAAGCTAATCTCTGCGAATGCTGCATGTCTCCAGGTACATAAGCTACTCCTAAGTGGACAGCTCGTCGCTGAGTAATACCAAAACCGCGCGCGCCTATTGTTATCCAAACTAATTCAACACCCGCCCGTGAGAACTCGCTCCTCAGTTGTGCATGGTGCACCTGCTTAGCGTATATCATAACTCCACCCCCTATACTTTTATGGGAAGATTTGGTGTCTCGATCACATCTAAAAATATCATAGCGTGCATCACTTACCTCACTGTTTGGGAAACTATTATTTAACCATGTCTCTGTTATAAATATTAAATCGAAATCATAAGACAATACACTTTGATAAATATCATTAACCTTAGTACGGAGACCACGAACATTTTGGTAATATAATTTAATTGAATTAATCATTTATAATAATATTTTTAAATAGTTTGATTACATACTTTAAATATATATAGGAAATTATAGTGAGGGAAACATAGTCAATTTTATGGGATGGCAGATGTGTTTGATAAATTAGCAGTAAGAAGATAATTGCTTTATTAAAAGTTATATATAAGCAAGTAAAAAATGTATAAGTGTGTGAGTTAAAGTAATGAGTGTATGTGAGAGTGATGTGTATTAAGGGTACATTAAATTCCAATTTGTTTATATAATAAAAATAATATAAAACTTTAAAAAATGTTTTTCTAAAATTTAAATAGCGATATACATTTATCAAAATAGTAAAGTGACACATATTAATAATATAAACTTTCAAATTATTTTTAATAAGTCCTTTTCTGAATTTATAGCGATTGCATGTGTTACCTCGTTTTTTCGCACAAAGATGGAACAGTTTTTTGACCAAACAGTTTTTATAGTTCAGTTTTATAAATATGGAGTTTCGAACGTGCCAGTTGAGTCCCACTCTTTTTGCCTCGCAAATGAAAAATACATAATGTGACAACAATGATGCTTATCAACTGTTGATTGTAGGCATAGGTAATATATTAGAAAATACCTATGCAACTTTTATATAGTAAATAACGAGGCCAGTCCTGACGCAGGGGCACTGGGTTCGATTCCTAGTCGAAGAAATGAAATATTTATTTAAATCTATATTTTAATTTCTTCGCTCTAGCGTTGAGGCTAAGCGCGTTGGGGTTCACCACTCAACATTCAATGCCTCCAGAATTCGGTGGAAAGTGGAGAACGGAGTGTCTTAATACTAGGTTCCGTCTGCCGTTCCGTCTGCTGTGAGCAGTATACAGCGTGAAGCTGATAATCATGCTTCAGAAAATGTCACGTAAAGCGTCCAATGAATATTAAGCGGAACTGGTTTTTACACAGTTACAATCATTACGTGACTGACATTATATTATAATGTAAATGAAAATTTTATATTATTATACAATTATTTTGTTATGTCGGTTATTATATTATCCTAAAAGGATTAATAATTATTTTACGAGCAGTTTAATTAACATCACATCTGTATAGTTCTATTACTTGGGAACTTTGGAACTTTGAACTTTTGAAACTTTGAATCTAACGACAGCTTTTAAAATGAATCCATCGTTCACCTCACAGCTTTACGCTGTAATTGACATAATATATCGAATATTATAATTTTTATTACCAATTTTATTTTTAAATAACGAAATTTAGTCACCCAACATGTGAGTAACAGTAGAAAACGAGAGCAGGAGTAAGTAATTTTTTTAATTTTTGCTAGGTTACAATTAAAAGGTAATAAATATATGTATATTGTTAGAATACTCGTGTAAAAGTGGGTAGATTTAGGTGAAAATAGATTATAAAAGCAGTGGAATTGTGTCAAACGGCGATAGTTGCTTGTCGGCGGAAGCCCTGAATTGTTATTGAGTGATACATGTCACTTATTGTAATTATGTGGAATCTCTATCCGAGTACGTTGGAAACATATAGACTGTATGTGTTTTTATCGTGTTTTTTTAAAAAACGCTAACTGCTTTCGATTTCTGATAATATTATATTAGTTTCAGACAGTATGTAGGTAGCTGAGTGTGAGTTTTGATTTCCAAGTAAGTACGTACGATAAATTTACCGACAAGAAGGACAATTCTGAACAAGAATATCAAGGAGCTGATAAAGATTGAAGAATTAGTGATAATGCTTATCACTAATTCTTCGAGTGCTGCTCATTCCAAAATTATTTAACTTTTTACAAACCATAGCCATTACTCAATTTTTAATTTTACTAAGGGTGAAGCCCTTAGTAAAATATTAAAAATTAAAATTATAAACGCCTCCATTAAATGTCTGTTCGCGTGTGTCTGCTGCAACCTTCATAAAATATCTTCCGCCATGTAATCCTTATATTGATCCCATATATCTTGAGGATTGTATAGTCCGCAAGAAGAAACTGAGAAAGTATCGCAAAAAGATATTTTATTTTAGCCGGCGATAAAGTTACACAGTTTCTTCTATGGTGTCGTCCGCTCAAGCAGCTCCGCGCAGAACTACACGTCGCACATTTCATTTGAAGACATTCTTTCCACTCCTTTCTTGACGTAGTCCAGGTGTAATAGCGGGGGACTTCGGCATACAGCAACTTTTTCGCAAATTTATCCATTTGAAAAAGTTGAAAGAAGGCAGTAAGTGTTTTGGCAATGAAAGTCTTTCTTGGAATACGCGTCAGCTGGACGTCGTTCGTGCTAGGGGAAGTCAAGGAGCCGACATGCTGCCTCATTGGTGCTAACATAACTTGGACATAAACTTCAAAAGCTTGGACTAAAACGGATTTTAACTATAATATTTATAAATATATATGTTTTTAATGTTAGTTGTACCTTTTTTCTTTATAACTGCACAATAGACGCAGCCGTTCAAACAATTAACGAGTATATAAAATACATGAGACTGTATTCTACGGATTATAGTTACAGTTATACAATTTGAGTAACAGACTCTAGCTAGATTTGTATCTTATTTGTATAAAATTTTATACTTATTTTTGACTATGACGTGTGTTTTTAGGGTAAAACTAATTATTCTGTTATGGATTGGGCGAGAAGTTATGGCTGGTAAGTGTTTAAGTAAAATTCTTTTATTAAATAAAAATTAAATAAGTCCAAAAAGATGTAAAACGGTCGTGTAAAATATTAATAAACATTGTGTAGCACTTGAATAAACTTTATGATACGTAGAAGACGTTAAATACATTTTCTTTTTTTTTCATATTTTTACCTATTTAATATCTTTACATGATGTTATTTTTACAAAAAATCTTTGTTTTTAATTTTACATAAAAAGTATTATTTTTCATTATTAAACAGTTTTCCACTTAATTAGAAAAAAAACCTTCTAAAGATCTTTTGTATGATAACGTATATAAACTAGTAATTTACTGTGGTTTCGCCGTTGTGTTCAAATAAAGAAAGTTGTATGTTGTAAATAAACATGATATGTTCGTTCGAGTCGTTCGTTCTAATGAGGTAACTTTACCAACTTGGTTTTTTTATGGAAAAAGACAATGCAAACGAGCGTAAAGGTATAGAAGTGGTCAGGTGATAGTAAGTGATCACCGCCGCCCTCGACCCCGTGTAACACTAGGAGATACAGGTGCGTTGCCGGCCTAGCCGTAGTTCAGAATGGGAACAAAGGCAGAACCCACATCCGTCGCGCAACCCACCTACAGTTGCACTGCTGTGCCGCTGCGCCATGAGGCCTCCCGCTAAGGTTTCATTCCAATAATTTGAATTCGATGTAGTGTATTAAAATTATTATTCTCATAACAGTTACCCAATAATCGTTAATGTGCATTATTTGTTTTCAATTGTTTTGTTTTAAATTTTCCATTTCTATTAGCATCAGTATTTATTCAGTGCCTCTTTCAATGAGAACCTAGTGTTAAGACACTCCACTTTCTGGGAAATTCTGGAAGCATTGCGTGATAATTGGTGAAACTCGTCGCCGCGCTGTGCCTTGTTACCACAGCGAGAATATAAGAATGTTACTTACTTCGCTTCCTCGGATGGGGATCAAACCCACAACCTCTTGTGTGTACAGTCACACGCTTATATCCTGGACTCATTTATAAAAATTGTTTATCAATAATGTTTATTATTAATGGTTTTGCGTATTTTTCATAAGAATATAAAATTCATATTAAAAAATAAACAGATAAACCTTGTGCGGAGCGCGTCGTTGGAACATCAAGAATATGTGTGTGCAATACCACTTATTGCGACACTTTCAGCAGAGAAGTACCGAAGAAAGGGCAGTTCATACAATATACTACCTCTAAGGTATTTATTTATTTTATTTTAAAAAACCAAATACAGCATACAGCAGGGTAGACAAAGGGTGTTAAGTTTCCGACTTACCGCAGAATTCTAGAGGCATTGCGTGTTGAGTGGCAGAACTCTGCGCTTTGCCTCAACACCGGAACAGAATTCGGGCGAATTATGTTTATGTTTATTATTTATGCTAATTAATTTGAAAAGAAATTATTTTGGAGTTTATTTCTAAGCTAAAGCACTATAAATTTAAATAAATACTTTCATGTATTTTATAGGCAGGATCACGATTTAACAAAGTTTATGGTGATATTGTGTTTACAGAAGACAGTAAATTTTCAATTGGTAAGTGATTTACTTTTTTAGTAGCGAGAAATAGAAATTATTTATGTATTTCATAGAATTTTTTTTTGTATTAACGCAAATTTAAGTTTGTCATGTTCATAAGTTGTGTATACAATTCACCTAAAACTTGAAATAGGTACGGAACCTTCCGGTGGAGAAGTCTGAATAAATAACGATCTTTTTTTACATCACATTTTATAGTGTTTTGAAGTGTTAATCGCATATTTGGAATTATAATAATTTAAATTTAGATACTTAAAAGAGAGAACGAAAAAGAGAGAAGAAGAAGAACTGGCTCAGCTGGTTTGGGCACATCGAACGAATGAGTGATGAAAGAATGGCAAAAAAGATTTATGATAGAAAAGTGTGTGGTAAGAGAGGTAGGGGGAGACCTCGGTTGACCTTCGAAAACAGAGTATCAAAGGTACTGGAGGAAGGTCACGTTAAACGCATGAGGACACCCCCCAGGGCATGTATGAAGAGGTTGCTGACTGTAGACGAGGCGAAAGATAGCATAGCTTTAAGTGCTCCATTCTCTTTGACTACTCCAATAAGGATACAGTATGAAGCTAAGTTAAGTTAAAATTATTATAATATATATTTTTATTAATAGATTCTTCATACAAATCGCTACTGTGGCTGGAACCCAGGAAGGTATATCAAACAATTGTAGGTTTCGGTGGAGCCGTCACTGATTCTGCAGGGTTTAACTGGAAAAGTCTACCGTCAGTGATGCAAAAGACCTTGATAAAGTAAATATTTAAATATTTATTATATTTTAGGCTCCCATATCTCAAAAGAAAAAATGGATCCCTTATAGCATCACTTTGTTATCCGTCCGTCTGTCTGTCAATATTTCAAGACAATTTAGCTCAAAATCGTGTGAAAGTATCAAGCTAAAACTATAAATAAATATGAAATATCCTATCATATTCTAGTGGGCGACTCGCCTCGCTTAATTTTTTTATATATTTATGAAATTGTTTATATGTAAAAATACTCAAATTGCACTTTACTCTCTAACCTGAAACGTATTTTAATATTAATAATTAATATAGCGCGTACTACGAACATTTTGTCGTCGGTCGATTTATATCTGCCATGTTTTCTCACCAGGACAAGATTATGACAATAATGAAGTTCCTTAGTGATCGAACCCACAACTAACTTATAATATATATTCAATATACAGGGTGGAAGAGGCAGCGCTCCTTTTACCGAAACTGCATATAGGGTAAAATATTTCAAACCCACAACTAAAGAATATTAATCAAGGTATCTCAACAGTTTGGACGTAGGATTTTTTTTCATTTCATGATTTTTATCCATACCTGTATTTCGTGTGACGCACACATACGTGTGCGACGTTGCCGCTTTGACAGGTAAGTGTGTGCGTGCTTATGCTATACTTTACAAATGGCGTTTTATTTTAAAATAATAATTTTATTATATAAGCACTTTGTTTGAAAAAATAACTTTTCATTTTTGGGAATTTATTTTTTCCTGAATTATATTAGGCTTTTATAGAGTAGTTAAAACTGTGGTTTCATTTAAAATGGTGCTGACCCTGTATATATATATTAGTTGAGTAGAGAGTAAATGAATGACGCTAAAATCCTGTGGACTCTTTTACGAAATGCAAGAGAACCATGAATTTAACACATTTTTTTTGAAGGTCATATTTTGGCAAGGACGGAATTCAGTTTAATATGATTCGAGTACCCAACGGCTCGACTGACTTCTCAAGTCGCCGATGGAGTTACAATTCAGAACCTGTCAACGACACAAACTTCACCAATTTCACCTTGTCTTACGAAGATATTAAATATAAGGTAAAATTTTTGCCCGACTCGTATTTGACCCGTTTTTTTTACTGTTTGCTACCTGTACAAGATTAGGTTGTAAAAAGCAGTACAAGCCTCTTTATGCCAAGTGAGATGTAAAAGACATGCACCTCGCTCGATGACCGACGTTACTTCTACACTATATATATGAACACTCACATAAATGCAAAGTCTAGCTTGATCTCGTGGTCTGTACGCCATTTTTACAGACCATACTCATTTCTCTATGGAAATAAAATATTACATAAGAAGAGATGAATATTGTTTTATTTAACTTGCAGATTCCTTTCATACACAAAATTTTAGATACAGCCGTAGAAGAAGTAAAGGTGATAACGTCAACGTGGTCACCGCCGTCGTGGATGTTACATGTGAATGGTCCATCCGGTATCAACAGCGTAAAAGAGGAATTTCATCAGGCGTATGCCGATTATCATTGCAAGTATGTATGGGTTGGATGAATTTAATGATAATTATTAAAAAGGAGGAAGGAACCTGGGAACCTAGCTTTTGCTGTGTGTGCCATTTTGTGTTGAGTGGTGGAACTCAATACCACCCTTTGCCTTGTTTTGGGTATTTTTAAAATATTTATCTAGTTAGTATTTGATTTTACCTTTTTATTATTACGGTAAAATTTTCTTTCTAGATTTGCAGAGCTGTACAAGAAACATGGTGTCAATATTTGGGCAATGTCACCAGTCAACGAACCTCTGATTGCCATAATGGCTGATGTAAGAAGTGAATCTACTGGTTGGAAAGGCCCACATCTTGTGAGTTCATATTTACCAGATTGATTTACTTACAGATTTTTAAGTTTTAAGTGTCTGTTCAATAATTCTGTTCAATTATTGCTCGATATTTAATTCCCTTCCCTTTAGGTTCCTTACCTGAAAAGAAAAAAGCGAAACTCTTTATGCCCGTACGTTTGCCTGACTTTTTGTAAAGACTGTTTTTCACTAGATTGCGTAGTGATATCACTCAAAATTAAAATCAAATCTCCATCCATTTCGAGTATAGAGACAAACAAATTTCTAAGTCAGTCAATTAAAAGATTCTCTTGCCGAATTTTGTATTAAATTCCAATTCAAAAACTTATTTTTGCCCGCAAAAATTATGAAATTCAAAAAAACCGAAAAGTAATATTACAGAAAAATCTTTACTCACATAACTTTATACCAACAACACCTGTAGTACCTTACAAATATAATTTGTATTTGATTTTTGAAAAAAGGTCAAATCAACAGTCTTTTTTATTTTTTAGGCAAAATTTTGGACTAATAGCTTTGGACCAACAATGAGAAATTGTTCAGTACAAGGCATAAAGATTCTAGGCGTTGAAGACATGCGATTTACAATTCCGTTTTGGTTTAATGAGGTAAAAATATATTTTAAGCAATTTAAAACAAAATTAAAAAGTAGGGAGAGCTGCCATGAAAGGGACACTTTAGGCGTAGAGGCTCTAGTAAATGCGTGAGTTAATATTTTGAACATGTTGAAGCTAATTGGACGCTTCCATTATTTTACTATTGAAATAAAATACAATTATTGTTAATTCTTGATTCTTAGCTATTTATTTTCAAAATTACAAAAAAAAGGATATTTAAATTTTTCAGTTAATAAATTTTGAAAAAAATATAGTGGACTATATAGACGGTATCGCAGTTCACTTCTACACTGACACCGCAACATCGCCGGCGGTCATGAAGAGGTCTTTGAAAGATTATCCAGAAAAGTTTATCATTAGCACTGAAGCATGCGCTTGTAAGTGTAAATTTTTTTTCTTTAGGTTCAAGTTTTTCCCCGAATATAGAACAGTTTATAGAAAGGTAGTGTTTTTTTTTCTATAAAAAAAATATAAATAAATTTGAATATAATCACTCCTCCCAGAAATGGAGAATCTACTTGATCGCACTTACAATTTTTTCTAAGAAATGTATAGTAAAATTTTTTAATTTTCCTTTTTTAAAGTTTTCGATCGCAAGGGGGAAGGTGTGGACTTAGGATCCTGGAAACATGCAAAGTTATATGCCGAAGATATCTTCGAGGTACATATTTTATATACTATAATAAACTTATTTTTTACTATTTTTTTAATAATTTACACGCGAATTTTACAGAACTTAAATTACGACGTAGTAGGATGGGTGGACTGGAATTTATGTTTGAACGAAGAAGGAGGTCCCAATTGGGTGAATAACTTTGTCGACTCTCCTGTTATAGTGAACGCAGAAAAGAAAGAATTCTATAAGCAACCCATGTTTTATATCTTGGGACATTTCTCTAAGTTCCTCCCAAGAGGCTCGCAAAGAATAAAAGCTAAGAAATTCACGCCTGGAGACAGCAATGATATCGATTAGTAAGAAATATTATTGTTTTAAATAGTATTAGCATGCATACGTATCTAAACAGTTATAATTTTTATACCAAGAAAGCTGTTTCTCTGTTTTTCACTTACTTTATACGTAGCTATTTCTAAGCGTTTTACATCAAAAGAAAATACTGAGGAACGCCTGTGTTGTTAACGTTATTTTAAGCGAAACTTGGATCAAATGCTTTTTGTTGTCGATACACTGGGAAGATTGTTTTCTTTTTTTATTCTTAATCAGATGTTATATCTGTTAAACAGGGTGGAAGCGACTGTGCTCCTTTTATGGTAACAACATATAGGGTAAAATATTTCAAACCCATATCTAAAAAAATATATCAATATTTTATCAACAATTTATTATTATTTTCATTTCATGTTTTTATATGTATTGCATTACGAGTGACTTACTACAATAAACATAATATATATTTATTATAGAAAATAATTATATATAAACTAGTGGACCCGGACGCGGCTACGCCCGCTTGAACTATACGAATATTTATTAAATATATTTATGAAATTATTTTCAGTTTTCAATAGAGAGATGCGTTAAGCAAGCTCATTTTGGGTGACGTTTTCTAACAACAAACTTTGCAAATCGTTGATTAGCAACGGCGGTTGTTATTAACATGGCGGAATAAATTGCATATCAAATTAATAAGTATTTTAATATATTGGTATACAGGGTGGAAGAGGCAGCGCTTCTTTTACTGAAACTGCATATAGAGTAAAATATTTCAAACCCAGAATTAAAAAAAATAATCAAGGTACCTCAACGGTTTGGACGTAGGATTTTTTTTTCATTTCACGATTTTTATCCATACCTGTATTTCGTGTCACGCACACATACGTATGCGACGTTGCCGCTTTGACAGGTAAATGTGTGCGTGCCTATGTTTTACTTTACAAATGGCGTTTCATTTTAAAACGATAATTTTATTATTTATTTTGTTTGAAAAAAAAACTTTTTCATTTTTGAGAATTATTTTTTTTCCGAATTATATTAGGCTTTTATAAAGTAGTTAAAACTGTGGTTTCATTTAAAGTGGCGCTGACAATTCCACCCTGTAGGGTAAACCCCGGATAGTTGCCACACTTTTTGAAAAAGCTCTTTTGTTAGAAATGTATACCACTACATTACCTATTCAATGTGTGTTCTTAAACATAGTATGTTAATCTTCTAACTTAGCCAATTTTTTCAAATATAAGTATTATTAATTTTGAGTACAGCCTGTTTTATGTGGCCTCTAAAAAAGGGGATAGTTGCCTACTATGGCGGATACTAGCCTCACGTTAAAAATGGTTCGGGGGATACTTGCCTGTCTATTTTTTTTTCAAATAAAAACATCACATATATTAATTTAAGTAATCACTTTTTGTTATTGAACACAATCTTTCATTAAGTATTAATCAAAGTCAATATAATTATAAAATTACAACAAAATAGACTCCAAAATGGTAATTAAGTATAAAAATAAAAATAAAATATTACTATTTATTTTAAAGGTAGAACAACAAAAAAAATAAGAATTAACTTTGGCATAGCATCTATTAAATAAGTATTCAGTTCTAATTACTTACTGAGATACTTCCTTTATAATTATTACCCAAACAACACTTAAAAGTACTAATGTTTTAAAATTTTAAAGTTGAACATGTAATTTTTTAATTTAAAAAAATAATTAAATATTAGTATTTATCTTAAATATTAAAAATAATTATGGGAATAACTTTGGCATTA
>JAEBDU010007890.1:0-14379 GCA_016802625.1 Heliconius numata | reverse complement strand
CTCGCGAGCGGTGAGGGTACTTGATCTCGCTTAATTCGCTTGTTTACTATTCTTTTGCACGAAATGAGAGCTTTATTTCTATCTAAACTTGTATGAATACAAATGTTTTGATATATTCCATTACTTGTATGAAGTAATACATTAAGAAGATTTTTAAATTTATTTGTATACTTAGCTTAATAAGTAGCATAAATATATGAGTAATAATTATTGCTTTCAAGAAATCTAAGTCGCATATAAATTGTTTTAAATGTAACATAATTAAGATATATCTTATTATCAACACAGTTATTATAATATTAAATAACAAAATAATTATTGATTTCAAAACCTATAATTAAAAACTGGCGCACCATCCGCTATTCCTTTATACAGGCTGTACTTTCTAAACCACAATTTGTACTTCAAATAAACTCGAGCGGACCAATAACTCAAGTATCAAAATTCCTGATAATTAGCCAGCTAAAGCAATAAATATCACCAAGACGATTATTAAGCGGCGACGGGTAATGATAAGGAGGTCCGTGAGACCGAGCGTTAGTCTTGGGGCTTAATTATATGTTATATTAATACATATAAATAATAAATTTATATAAATATATATTGAGAAAAAACATAATAAACTTTTCTTAACTAATTTTAAACAAAACAGAAATCTTTAATAAAGAAATTATCAATAGCAGTCATTACAAGATACTAGCTTCCGTTCTCTTACCGCCTCAGGCTGCTATACTTTTGCACCCTCCTATATAATTAAAACGTAAGTTGTAATTAGAGACGTACAAAGAAATCATTCCGAAACGAAAGATAATATCATTTGGACTCTACTTAAATATATATGCAAGCCGCGATCGTAAAGTTATGTTAGTTTACTATTGTCGCTATCGTATAATAACCCTTTTTATGTATGCGCGTTATAAATTACGCGCTCGCTAGAGAGTGACGAGCACTCGAGTTGTATTAGTAAGTCAATGTATGGTGAATGCTATAATAAAAATTATGTAATTTAGAAACTTTCGAAGTAGAATGATTCATTACTGTATCATTTTAATGCTAGATGTTTTAATTTTAGGTTTTTTTAAGTGTCTCGAGCTCTTGATGTGTATTATTTCTTTTTTGGATTGCTTTCTTTTCAATAAAGGTAATAGTCTAGTCTAAATTAGTAGTTTATTATAACTAGAGCTGAAAATAAAAAACTGAACTATTTTATTTTTTTTTACAAGTGCTTATAACGGTGCGTATAAATAAATTGTATGGTAACACTAAACACCTTTGTATTTTTATACAAAAGGTTTGAAATGTTGTTCAATACAATGCCTTACTGCTTATAGCGTCTATTTAGAGGTGTCTGGACTCAATCAATATACAGGTTTAATCTATTTGTTTTCTTTTTATTGATATTTATCTATCTTTCTTTAATCTATATTTACTTACCTTTGAATATATAAAATCGAAAGGTCACTCACTCATCACGAAATCTCAGAAACTACATGTGCTAGGAATCTCAAATTTTACACAGGAGTTATTTATAGGACGTAGGTGCTCGCTAAGACGGGAATTTGCAATATTCGACTTCCAAGGGGAAGCAATAGGGGTTGAAAAGTTGTATGAAACTTCGTTACTACAAATGCTAGGAGTGTCAAATTTTGCATAACGTCACTAGGATGTAGTCATGGAGACAGAAATTAATAATAACATAGTTCACGCGGGTGAAACCGCGAGCGAGCAGGCTAGTATATAAATAAAATATAATCAGAAGACAAAGAAGGCTTGATAGATTATTTCTGGGCGGCATCAAATGGCCGGCGAGTGTAACCACGATATAAATGCGCCTCATTAATCTGCCTAATAACGTCATTACCGGGATACAGTTACGTTCACTATCGTCTGCTTTTTTTTAATTAGTTTCTAAAAATTGCACATTTTTTATATTTTTTTCAATATTTTTTTTTATGTCATTTTTTTTTATAATGTGTTATTGCTATTTGATTAACATTACGTGTAGAAATTATATTTTAAACCAGCTCGATAAGTAGCTCGCAACTTTTGTCTGTTTCCGTAAACATTTTGAATTTTTCCCTCTACATTCTCCAAAGTAAAAAATCGTTTTTATATTTTTATTTAGTTATTTTACGATTAAAAAACGAAATCACCAATGGATTTTCTAATATCAATTTGTTAAAATTTTCCACTACATCTGTAGGTACCTACTTGTGACTTGTGGTTGATACATTTTCCTAACGGTAATGAGGAAATATTAGTTTAATCTACTTGTTACGTCATGAGCCTTATTTTCCTGTCTTAAAGCAAATTATAAGCAATCTTAATCTTTGATTTCTCAACATTTTAAATCAAAACTTCAATATACCGTAAAACCAAATACTAAATAATACCCTATATTACTACGCTACTATACAGGGTGGAATTGACAGCGCCACTTTAAATGAAACTACAGTTTTAACTACTCTATAAAAGCTTAATATAATTCGGAAAAAAAATAATTCTCAAAAATGAAAAAGTTTTTTTTTCAAACAAAATAAATAATAAAATTATCGTTTTAAAATAAAACGCCATTTGTAAAGTATAACATAGGCACGCACACACTGACCTGTCAAAGCGGCAAAGTCGCATCCGTATGTGTGCGTGACACGAAATACAGGTATGGATAAAAATCGTGAAATGAAAAAAAAACCCTACGTCCAAACCGTTGAGGTACCTTGATTATTTTTTTTAATTCTGGGTTTGAAATATTTTAGCCTATATACAGTTTCAGTAAAAGAAGCCCAGCCTCTTCCACCCTGTATATTGTGAAATAACAAAGGAGAATGAAACTCGGGAAAGTGATTATATTAATATTAAATTCAACTAAAAACACATCGAATTGGAGGAGAAAGTTAAGAAATGGAGTGTTTTAATACTACGCGTCGGTCTACCTGCCAGCTTTTTTGCGGGAAAACGAGTGAAACTAAAATAAGTGCAAAGTTGATATATAATAATTCTTTCAAACACTATTTCACATACCTAGCAAATTAATTTAGCAAATAAGCAATAACAGAGTTCTCTAGTGTAACTACAAACTTGTAACTTGGCTACTTAAAACAATTTTTCCGCGTTCCTAAACCCTGTCCCGTATCGGCCGCTTAATTGGACCTCCATGATTTATTATCGTTAATTTTATGATAATGAGCCTATGAATAATTTGCGGAACGGCTATTCTGCAAGCCTTTGATATACGAGCACAGTCTTTGCTGGCCAGATCAGTGTTGGTTCCCTACTCTACCTTTAATTATAATTTATATATAGGTAAAGTAAATGTCTTGTTTCCGTCGTTGTGTGATTAATGAATATTGTGGACGAAATTGGCGTTAGTGCAGTGAGAATGTTTTGGTCGCAATGGTTTTAGATTCTATTTCTAATTGAGTGATAATTGGTTTGAAAATATGTTTTTTTTCTCTGATTTTGTTGGAAAAATTAAATTATGGATTTTGTAATGTCATTTCGGTTAAAAACCTGTACAGAGTAAAGTTACGGAGCGATATGATCAATCGACTTTGGTAAATATGAAAAAACCCCGTAGATTTGAAAAAAATATACAACGCATTTAAAAAAAAAAACAATACTTTTAGAACTAATAGATATAATATATCAAGTAAAATTGACTGAATACTTTAAAAAAAAAACATTTTGTTTATGAAATAAAATTAGCCTTTATATAGGCTTATATTATTCAAATATTTTATATAATTTAATATTAAATTAATATAATTTTATATTAAGAAAATACTTTCAGTACGGACAACTTAATCTATCCAGATGAGTTGGCAACAGCCCACAGTAGCCTAAACAGGATGCTTCGAGATAAACACGCTCGATAAGTCTAAGAATATGCGGTACCCGCGTTTAGTTAATCTTTACTTTATAAGAGTCAAATTGATTTAAGTTTCTAATTATTTAACCATTTTCCGTTTAATTAAATGAAAAACGTTTTTTTTTATAAAAAATTTAAATAATTACGAAATTGGGAACAACACACTTGGACTTAACACTACGTTCTCTGTGCCAAACCTGCATTGTGCGGGATACAGCGTGAAGCTAAAAAATGGTAATTTTTTATATATTCAAAAATAACGTTATAGTTATGTAACATACGGAAATAATTAATAATATACATATAATATTATTAGAGAAAGGTCAGTTCACTAACTTAAGTCGCTTTTGACATTTAAAAGTCACTATCTAAACGAAGTCACGACAGTCCGCGGGAGAGACAGACTTGGAATGAAATAATCAACACTATTTATATGTTGTTACAATTATTATGATTGTATTGCAAAACTACTAATATTATTGTAAACAATTAAGTCAACTATTTTTAATTATTAAATAAGTTTTTTTTTAAATGGTGGGGTAGGAAAAAAGACTACATATTAGCTAACGCTAACCTAACTAACATATTGATAAAAACAAATATTAATGAAAATCAAATTAATACAAACCCAAGACAGAATTAGGATGAATAGCTAGTTCAAAATAATTATATTCAAATTTTCACTCGAATCCAAAAAGGATAGATGTACGTTGTCACAATTCCTCGGTGCCGTTGCAATAGCACCTCTATTAATCATGTAATAAGAGTCACGGACGCCATAATAATCTATAATAATCTATATTCTTGTATCAGAACGGGAGCGGATTGTAATAAGTTGCTGGTAATTTATGTTACACGCAATTAAAGTGAGATTGTAGCGAGCCTACTCTAACTCGCTTTGTAGGTTAAGATGTGGTGCAATAGGGGGTTTTGGATGAATGTAGTAGATTCAAATTTGGGTAGAGATTTTTTTTCTTTGTGATATGGATTTTGAAGTAATTGAAAATAAGAAATGGTGTGATTTAATACTTATGCATAGATATTTTTTCATTAATTTTGAATTACATATTCGTATACATTGAAAAATAATAGAAAAAACGACTTATTATACGAGTTTTACACAGTAGCAATATCTTAAAATTAAGAATTCCTGAACATAACACACAAATTTAACACATTTTCAAAAAAAAACATTCAACTAAATTAAATTCTACTCATACAAATTAATGATCTAACTAAAATATAATTCCATATTTATATATATATTAAGTAATATTCACAGCAAGCTTTCATACTAATAAACAGATAGTCCACCAGTAATACGGTAACGGTAACGATAAGAAATGAGGCACTGCTAAAAGCACCTATTACGTATTTTGTCTTAATTTATCTACCTTTCCAACTACCGTAGGCTAATACTAATAGCAACTAATGCTAATGCTAATGCTAATGCATTGTCATAGCTGATACAATGCTTATACAATTCACAATCAAATATCTTAAAGGCTTCGCCCACGCTTCTCTGTAATCGCCGATACGTTTCCTGTCAATAAATGAGATAGAATGTATCTAAATATATACAAATATACGTTATAGCTTAAATAAGTAGACTATTTCATTAAATGTTCTAATACATAATAGCTCAAAATCCCAGAGCTGCCAGACCTACGTCATTTTAGCAAAGCTGAAATTTTGAGGACTATTAGCTTGATATGTAGTTAAGACAGTGTGAAAGGTCCCCACTTTCAAGTTAGAGAGTATGCATATAGTCTTAACTATATATTAGACTCCTCAAATCATTCTCATATATCATTCTCACCATCATCATATATTAGACGTCGTCAAAATTTCAGCTTTGCTAAAATGACGTAGGTCTGGGGGCCCTGGGATCTCGGTCTATAAGTATCGTTAATATTATTTTGTTACGATCGAAGTAACGCTTTTCTTATCGATATTTTTGCAATCGTAATCTAGTCGCTATAGGTATAGTAAGAAAGCGTCTATACATCCAATATCTTCGAATGTTTGTACTATGATCAAATATTTGTTTTATTTCACGTATAAAAGCATATCAATATACTCTGTTTTCCGCCAAATTTCAAAATACTTATTTGCTAGAGCGAAGAAGTGAAAATAATTTATTTCCCCGAATGAGAATCGAATTTTTTCCTCCCTGATTAGAAAAAAAAATGCGAAATAAAATTAACACGCACGACATGCACGCAAAGTTTGATTTCAACTTGTAATATTTTAAAGGCAAATTTATTGACAAGAAATTTTTGCTTTTTAAATATAAAAAATATATATAAACGGACTAATCGATATTCATAAAAATTGTTAATAATTTGGAACTGAGAACTCTTAATTTTAATTAGATAATGAACGAAATTAATGTATACCAACATGCGATTACGAACTAACTAACCGATATTGAAATTACCGTACTTGAGATACTGAAAATAAAACTTCGTAATTAGTTATTTTATTAAGGTAAACATGCAAACATGTTATTAACATAAAAATACCTTCAATTAATATATTGCAATGCAATTTGTGTTTTTTTTTTTAATTTTTATTTATATAGGTATATGACTATATATAAATGTTAAATTAAATATACCTGCAATAAATATTCCACATGTAGCCTACATAGATAGACCATAATGTGGCGTGGAAATATATTTATTGTTAAACTAGTGGACCCGAACGCGGCTACTCCCGCTTGAACTATATGAATATTTATTAAATATATTTATGAAATTATTTTCAGTTTTCAATAGAGAGATGCGTTAAGCAAGCTTATTTTGGGTGACGTTTTCTGACAACAAACTTTGCAAATCGTTGCTTAGCAACGACGGTTGTTATTAACATGGCGGAATAAATTGCCTGTCAAATTAAAAAGTATTTTAATATATTGGTATATATCGAAAATATTACAAATATGAGAAAAAAAGTATCCTATGTTCATCCCGAGACCCTCAAGTATTTTATCACAATTAAACCAGTGGTTTGGCCCTGATCGCGTAAAAGACAGACAGACAGACAGATAAAACAAAATATAACAAAATAAGATAAAAACACATATCGTCTATACGTTTCTAAATTATTCAGAACGAGATTCTACGTAATTGTAATAAGTGATATGTATCACCTAATAAGACCAGGTAAACGCGACGGATGTAGGTTTGATTCCCGATTCTCGATATTTTCCTCCACCCACCATATATACGGAACACAATATAAAATTAAATCCACAATAAATAACTTTTCACTGCATATTAGACGTATATATTGCAAAACTACAGTTGCATTTGTCCGATCTTCGTTTCTAATCAATATGCAAAGATTGCGTGCGCCCGCGTCGCGTCGGCTTCCCGCCTTTTTATTTAATTAATTTTGTTACTTTCGTTTTTTAATTAGTTAATGTAATGTTATCGTACTTCTTTTGGCTTATAAATATTCGAGAAATACGAAAATAGCTTGTTTTTTTAGATATTTTTTTTTGTATGAATAATATTATTTATATGTTTACAAATATTACGTTTTCTTGGTTATACTACACTCACTTCGTATTAGAAAAATATTTGAGTAATACAATTTTACCTACATTAAGTAATTAATAATAATCTTTTCTTTACAATTATTAAGAATAATAGATAGATAAGTAATAAGATATTTATTTTATTTTTACTAAAAAATATTGTGACCATATTAAAATAGGTATTTCATCAAACTGCATTATTAATAAAATGTAAGTACCAACCTAAAAACTACAAAATTAATTAATCATATTCTCGTTTGTTTTTTTCTTATGTTTTATCAAAAACGCTAACACGATTCACATTCAAATTATTATTTTACACTTATTACACACTCATTAAATGTACGATTGTATGTATGTATGTACGTATTTCGTAATAAAATATAAGTAAAGTAATAAGTTTTTGAGTATTTTCAAAGATAATTTTCGCTTAATTAACCAAACTAAACGCGGCCGTGTGCTTAAACCTGTTTTTGTTAATTAAAATATAATTTATATCTCAGTCTGATCGGCGCACTTGTATACATAATTTATTGACTTAATATGTTCTTAACTTTAATTATGTGGGACACGGGAGACGTTTTTAGGGTTCCTTTGGGTGTGAAAGGCGTTACTGGTGGTGGTTTAGTTTCTTATTATCTTCTTTTACCTGGCGTTAATCTTGGTGTATGATAGAGTCTGCCTTCTAACTCAAGCTTTTTCACTTTGCATGATATTTAATATTATTCGTGGACTAAGATCCATTGGTCCTCATATCAATTAATTTACATATTTTGTCTCGTTTTGGCATCACTTCATCTTTAATTTTATTCTTCGAAGCTCTTCGAACTTATCCGCTACGTCACGGACCTTTTGCTTTCTATTACTATTTACTATTACCTGTCACTAAATTATGTTATTAATATATATTACCAATTAAAAACCCTAACTAAAATACATACTTAACATAATATGTGTGGCTGTCATGGTGCAGGGACACAAGCGTGCAACTGTTAACACGACGGTTATGGAATCGATTCCCACTTGAATGAAATACATGAACAGGTAATGAAATATTTAATATTTTCATTTCTCCGCTCTGGTAACCAGGCAAATCCTCAAGAATTTACGGAAAGTAGGGAACAGAAGTGTCCGAATGGGGAACGAAGTGTCTTAATAATAGCTTCCCAGGATCCCTCTGCTTACCCTGCCATGTGCGGGATACTGCGTGAAGCTAAAAAAAAGTATGTAAATAATACAGAACTCAACAATTGCAAATCTGTTAAGCATTTCGTCGGCGTTCACAAACAAAAGTTACCTTCTTAAGATAATAAGGTGTATGACATTTAAAAAGGTAGAGGATAACTGTTTTACCAATTTTACAGATCGTATGCATTAATCAATATTAAAATTAAGATAATGTTCCCTTATATTAATATGAATAGACGTACAAAAGTGACATAAACGGTTTGACTTAAGGTTTCGCGTCAGGTTGTGGGTTCGATTCCAAGCTGCTTGCTAACATTATGGATTAGTAGTTCTTGGATGTAGTTATATTTTATATTTTTTCGCACCTTAACGTTTTATATTCATAATTAATTAAATAATATAAATAATAAATTATTCATAATTAAATATCTAAATAAGCAGTCCTAAGTATTAAAATGCACCTAATGACTCATTGTTCTTGTATGTTAAAACCTAATATAGTATGGTATTCGATTTTTTTCATATTTGACATGTATTATAAATAAAAATGACATTTTAACTTTAACATTTTCCTTAGAAGTACTCGTATCTTATTAAAACTTCTTATAACATTTGTATTTTTAATATTCCACGAAGCACGAGCCAACAAAACCTATATATGGAAATATATAATTGTTTAGTTGTCTAAGTTTTTCTAGTTACAATAATAATTGCAATTTAATTAATATTAAAGAATTGTAATTACATAACTTATAGTAAAGGCCAATATAGTTAGTGAAATTAGCAAAAAATATTAACAATGAACGATCAAATATTTATGATTAAACAGCTTGTTTCGAATTTACCATTGAATTTGATATGGATGTGAGAAGGATTTTTTAAAATATTTATATATGTATACTATGGGTTCAATTCTCACTCGGGAGAGTTAAGTATTTCATATTTTATATTTTCTATTTACTTTATATAAAACTCTTAGGCTTGAGGCCAGTCATGGCGCAGGAGAATAAGCGCGTGACATCGGCACAAACGCGATAGGTCGTAGGTTTATTTTCCTCTCGAGGAAATTTGACGTGTGTTTCCTTGGAGAGAGTAAGGAAGTTTTATGAGACGATTTTTATTTTATTGATTGATACGAGAACGATAAAAAGATTTGACCTTTTTATATTAGAGGTTAACGAGGTTGCAGGCTCCAATTTGTAGATTATATAATGAGAGAACATTTTGGCACATCACTACGTTTCTGAATTTCGAATCTGACCACTACCACGTTGTGATGGATAAAAGGTTCCAATTCCTTAAGCTAACCTAATCTAATTTTTATCTATTTTTTTTATTATTAGTATTATATTAGTATTAATAGAAGACATGATGAAAAACAAAGAAATAAGATTATAATAATAATAATAATAATAATAATAAAGCCATTTATTTCAAATCTCTCTTACAGTGTTTGCTATGTTTGTTAGTATATATATTTTAAATTAATTAAATTAAATTTAAGAAGGTTAGTATTATCGTTTACTTAATTAATATTAATATTATTGTAGATTTGAACCCCTTTTTGGGTAAAGGCCTCCTCCATCCTGCTCCATAGTTCTCTGTCCCTGCCTGAATTTATCCAATCGTTTCCTACGACGTCTGCTATGTCATCAGCCCACCGTCGTAATGGTCGGCCAACATTCCTTTTTCCTACTGGTCCTTTCCATCGAGTGGTTTCAATAGTCCACCTTCTGTCTTGGTATCGTGAGATGTGTCCTGCCCATTTCCACTTAAGCGAGAGTGCGTGCCTGAGAGCATCTGTGAGCTTAGTTCTTTGACGGATATTTTCGTTCCTTATTTTATGAATTCTTCTAATTTTTAACATGCTCCTTTCCATTGCTGTTTGACTACATTTGATTCGTTGTTTTATTTTGTTCGTATATGTCCATGTTTGACAACCATACAACAAGCAAGGTAATAGGCACGTATCAAATATTGTCCTTTTCATATGCAAGCTATAGTTCCCTTTTAAAATTTCTCTTAGTGCCCAGTATTTTTTCCAGGTTGTATTGATTCTTCTAGTTAATTCTTCTTCGTTGCTTGATGTTTTGAATGATATTTGCTTACCCAAGTAGATGTATTCGCTGACGTATTCTATATTGTGACCTTTTATTGCTATCGCGCGTTCGCGATTATTGGTTAATATCTTAGTTTTATTTATATTCATTTCTAGGCCAATTTTTGAGCTTTCGTCGTCCAGCGATCTCATCATTTCTTCTAGGTCTTTAGCAGTTTCAGCGATTACGGCAATATCATCAGCGAACCTTAGATGGTTTAGACATTGACCATTTATGTGCACCCCCTTCTTTTTCCAGTCTAGTTTTTGAAAAATATTCTCAAGCACCACTATAAACAGTTTTGGGGAGAGAGGGTCTCCCTGTCTTACTCCTCGTTCTATGTTTATTTCGTCTCCTCTAGTTTCTAACTTAACTCTGCTCGTACTATTTGTATAAATATATTTCAAAATATTGATGTATTTAGAGTTAATATTTGATTGTCGTAGTGCATTCCAAATTGAGCAGTGGCTGATGCTGTCAAAAGCTTTGCTATAGTCAATAAAGGCCACATACAGAGGCCTATTATATTCTCTGTATTTTTCTATGATCTGTTCTAGTGTCTGTATGTGGTCCACCGTGCTAAAACCTGCTCTGAATCCTGCTTGTTCCCTTGGTTGCTGCCTATCAATATCGTCGGATATCCTTCTAAGTATTATTGATGAGAATAGTTTGTATGTGCTTGCCAGCAGACTTATTGGTCTATAGTTCCCAATGTCCAAGGAATTTCCTTTTTTGAAAAGTAAAATTATGTCTGATGTACACCATTGTTTTGGCACTTCTTCTTTTTCTAGTATCATATTGAACAATTGAGTGAAATGGCGTGTTAAAATAGGTGCTCCTATTTTTAGGGCCTCATTGCAAACTCCATCTGGTCCAGGACTCTTATCATCCTTCAGCTTTCTAATGTGTTCGAAAACTTCAGAGTTTTCAATTTGACTGATTGTATCCATTACTTCCATTTGACTCGTTTGCGCTTTTACTTCAATGTCATTTTGTTGCTTGTATAATTTTTTGAAGTAATTTGTTGCCTGGTTTATTACATCTTCTCTTGATTTTGTTTCTTGTGAGTTATTTTCTAGTTTTTGAATCCATGACTTGTGTGTTGTTAAAGATTTATATGCCTTTTTGGCACTTCTAGAATTCTTGATGCTCTTTGAGATGATCTCGTATCTGTAATTATTGTAGTCCTTACGGATTGACCTATTGGTTTCTTTGTAAATTCTGCTAAGTTCATCTTTCATGTTTTTGGTTTTGTTCTTTGTTTTTAGTAGCTCCGTACGCCTTTCTATAAGTTCGATTGTGTCTTCAGTGAAAATATTACGTTGATAAGGATGTGCCCTGGTTTTGTATTTTAAGCTCTCAGTCATGCCTCTTTCTAGGATATTATAATATGTTTGAATATCAATACAATTTGTTTCTATGCTTTCTGTGCATAATCGTAAATTTTTGATGTATTCTTTGATTTCTGTTTCTGTCTTGGGAATAGTAGGTGGTGTGTAGGTTGTGTAGGTTTTTCTGCTCTTAATTGGGTGATTTAAAAGCAAAGTTGCTCTCACTAATCTGTGGTCGGAAGCAAATTTAAATTTGTTTAGTATCTCGACATTAGTTACAAGTTTATGATGGTTTATCAGTATAAAATCTATTTCGTTTTTAGTTTTTTGGTCGGGTGATGACCATGTCCATCTACGGCTCTCTTTCTTTTTGAAGAATGTGTTCATTATTGATAGTTTGTGTTGGTAAGCATAGTTTAAGAGACGTTCTCCTCTTTCGTTCCGCACTCCATAACCGTGTTTTCCCATTACTGGATAGTTATTTGTTTTTGGACAACCTATCTTTGCATTGAAATCTCCCATGACTATCACCTTTCCTTCTGTCTTAGTATGAGCATATTCAATGTCTTTGTAGAATTTTTCAATTTCTTCTTCTGTTGATCTCTCTGTCGGTGAATATGCTTGAATGATTGATAAGGAGAAACACTCAAATTTAACTTGTAATAATGCAACTCTTTCAGAAATTCCTATAAAGTTGGTGATGTTGTTTTTATATTTTTTCTTGATTATAAATCCCACTCCATGTAGTCCTTTAGTTTCGCCGATATAGCAAAAGATAAGGTCGCTGTATTCTTCGATTTTACATCCCATTTTTCGGGTTTCTGCGAGACCTACAATGTCCCAGTTAATACTTTTTAAGGCATTAGTTAACTCTAGGAATCGTTCTGTAGATGCAAGTGTTCTTACATTATAAGTGCAAATTTTGAGGGTTTGTTTTGTATTTTGATCCGTTTTTGTATTTATATTTGGTGGAGGGTTGTAGTCTAATTCCCCGCGAGGACAAGTCGGGTTGGGGAATGTTTCGTTTCTGTTATCTTTAAGTTCTTGATTGTATGAAGTTTTGTTCCGGTGGCTGATGACAATATGCTATGCTTTCTGAATAGTTGGCAAGTTCGCAGATGGTAGAGAGTTGCTTCTGTTCCTCATTACGTCGAAAGCATTTTTGCGATTTGCTTTTGCTAGTAATTGATGTTTGTGATGGTGTTCTATTGCCTTGGGCGAGGTTGAAGGTTCTCTTTTTCGTTTCTCGTTACCTGGTTTCCCCTTTTTGATGACTAGTTTGTCATAGTTTAAGAATGCATAGTTGCCTTTCTTCTTTTCTTCTTCCAGTTGTGGTATTAGTTTCTTTCTCGTGTCGAGGATTTCTTTCGGATAGTCTTCAGATACATACATGTTTTTAAATTTCTTTTTATTCGCGACTATTTCGTTTTTCTTCCAAAGGTTAACGAATGACAGGAGGATTGGCCTATCCCGACCATTGACAGTGTTATTTTTGCCGATTCTGTTGACCGTATTTACGTCCCTGTCCTCGAAAGTTATATTTAAATCATCTTTAAATTTCTTTTTGATAATTTCGATCAGATTGACAGTCGATGTTTCTGTTTCTTTCACTCCGTATAAAATTAAGTTGTTTAGTCGTTTGTGTTTTTCCAGATTATATATCTTTTTCCTTAACTTCTCATTTTCTGACCTTAGTTCCTGCATTTCTATTCTAAAAGGAACTAATTTTTCATCCATTCGTGTCATAATGTCTTCGGTTTGTTTTGACATTTCTATTTTCATTTGATCGAAAAAAGATTGAAGGTTATCCATTATTTACTATCTTGCGTGAAATGGAACGTAGTATTGTGAGCGCAGCGAATTGAAGCTGGCGTTGTAAATGCACCGTGAGGGGTTATGTTGGTAGCACTGAGTTGTCACTTG
The DNA here is from genome assembly GCA_016802625.1 of Heliconius numata. Lineage (NCBI taxonomy): Eukaryota > Metazoa > Arthropoda > Insecta > Lepidoptera > Nymphalidae > Heliconius > Heliconius numata. The sequence goes on along the minus strand of JAEBDU010007890.1, from coordinate 429 downwards.
TCAGAGTGATTATTTCAATTTACCGATAACCTCTAATGTTTTTGTTTTAATTAAGTTAAATATATCGCTAGCACAGTTCTCACTTGGATTTTACTTCTTTGGAACACAGTTAAGCACAATATACGTGGAGTTCAAATGTTTTTAGCGAGGATTTCACAGTATGTTCACAGTTTATGCGTTGGAATTCGGAGCTCCGTAACACTACGTCTTTACTTCTACACAGCCGGAACCGGAAGTCCTAAGAAATAAGATTACGGACTTATAATATTACTAGCGACCCCCTTGCGGCTTCGCCCGCTTTTACTACTGGATTATTCATATAATGTATATTTGCAAAGCACTTAAGATAATGTGAAAATTAATTAAACTCTAATGCAACCCACATTTTCGTAGTTTCAATAAGGATTTTCCAATTGTTTTACTCGGCAA
>JAEBDU010007889.1:0-11450 GCA_016802625.1 Heliconius numata | reverse complement strand
TTGTTAAAATGATTCTATACACACATTTACATACAGTTTTAAAGCATCAAACTAGATATTAGCTCATAGAAAGATGTAATGAAAAGAAGGGACCTATTGTAGTGTTTGTTTTTAACTATTTGAGTTATTAAAAATCGGTGTATACTAAAATTAATTATAACATTAATTTGTAACTAAATATTTAGAAAGAAACGTTGTAAATATAACAAATTAATTGTATAGAAGAAAATGTAATAAAATAAAATTATTGTTGTATTATTGATTAAATTTTGCGTGTAAAAAAATGAAAGAAAAAGGCCATTTAGTTGAAAAATTCTAGTCGTAATTGTATTATAATTTTTAGGATTTAGGAAATACTAGATATTAGTCTGTCTTTTGTCTTTATTGGGACAAAAGAGGTGGATAATGTCCATTTATACATAACGCCGTTACATATTGAAATTTAAAAAAGATGTCAAGAAATTTATTTTTTATACAATTTATATTGTAAATGTTATTTATGATGATATCTACATTTATTTTGTAACTTAAATCCACCTGACGACATTATCGTACTTATTAGTAGTAATGTCGTCTTTATTACAAATAAATTATCTTAAAATTAAATAATAAACTTATTGCATAAAAGACTTGGTTTTTATTTATACCGATTTTTTTATTTTTCTTACTGATGTTAGCAAAAATTGAAATAAATTCGTAATGTCAGTTGTCAGTAGTCGAAATGTTTCATGTCTATACATGTTTTGCAAAGCGAAAAATAGTTCATAAATTTGTTACTTTCAGTTGAAAACCTTTGAATTACAAATTATTTGAGTTTGTTAAAAATTCTACGTAAGAGTGCTGCATAACTTTCCTTTTTTTAATTTCCTCTTTGTAAAGGAAAACGAAGGAAAACGTGTCATTTACAGTAATAATATTTAACATTAATACATAAATGTATTATACAAAAAATGGCTTTATATGAAAGAAAATACTTTTCTTATTCAATTGAATCTATTCATGCATTATAAAATTCACCTTTTTTGTTTCACTTTTATACATAGGTCTTACAATGTAAATTCATACTTTTACGTCACAAAATAGCTTTTTACACGAAATTTCTTTAATACAAACTTATTTTAAATATTTTCATTTTCTTGCTCTGGTAACGAGGCGAAGCGTTGAGTACCGCCACTCAACACGCAAGCCTTCAGAATTCAGCGGAAAGTGGGTGACGGAAATGTCTTCATGAGAATGGAGTGTTTTAACAATAGGTTCCCTCTGCCTGCCTCTACATATGTGCGGGATCAATTCTTAGACTAGCTACAATTCACGTATTTCATTAAACTTTTTACCCATTCTTTACAACCCCTACATATTATTTATTATGCCTACAAACAAAAAGGTCAATAAAGTCAATTTTACATGACAAAAGCGGTAGGATATTCAGAGAGGGTTGATTGAGTTATGCTTACAACTTTATTCAACATGAATACAAAAGTAGTACCCTAAGCCTGTATAAAATATGCTTTACATCTTCTTGTCTCGTTGTAAATTCCAATATATTCAGATAAGTCTTATGTGGAATATGAACAAGCTATGAATTAAGGATTCTGGTTTGAAATTCCACATTAATTAGTTAATAATTTAATTACGTATATTATATTTAAATAATGAGAGCATTATACTTATAAAGAAAACCTATCCACATTCATGATTCTATTTAATTTCTTTATGTTAAATTTCTTCTAAAATTGGATAGAGGCATTCCAGTTCCAGAATTAATTGAATTAATTTTGAGTAGGAATCGAACCTACAACCTTCGCTTACCCTTATAACTAATCCTTCATATTTTATTAAGGGAGTCTAATATTATGTTTTAATTGAATAAAGTCATGGCTGTTATATATTTTACGTCTTTAATATTTCTTCGAATTTGATATAACGAAAAATTTTTTATTATTCAAATTTAATTTAAATCATTCAAGCTGAAACATTTCTACGTTTCGAAATATAGAATTTAATAGAAATGCAAAACCAGACATCATGAGGTAAAATCCTTAAATATTATAATTTCATGACATTTTCTAATATTAATTTGAATTTCATTCATTAATATGAATTATCTACTTTTTGACTGTATTTTATTTAATGCCAAAAATACTACTTCTACTAAAATACAAATCGTTTTATGCTTAAAATATGAAAAAATGTAGAGAACAAAAAGTCAGCCAAACCCATTAAAAAAATATATTTTTTTAACGTTATACTTAAGCAATTTCATATAAAATATACATATAAGATAAAGATCAAAAAATAAACTGCAATATAATACAAAAATATCTTTATTTCTTACAGTAAAATATAAATATAACATTTTTACAAAAAGATAGTATACAGAACAACCATCATTTAAAAAATAAAGTTAATACACTGAGATCTAAATTTAATTATCTTTCACAAACGCGTCTACTAACCAATTATTATAATAATTATTATAATTCTGTTTGCAATATTCTGCAAAAAAATTATTTACACAATATTATAGACGAAACCAGAGGACAAACCATAGCTTTAATTTAGATGATATATCGTCGGCTTAGAATGTTAACCCGATAAATCCATTGTTTATTTTTTTACTATGTCCATTTCAAAGTAAAAAAAAAATACAAAAAATAATATCTATTTATTTCATTAGAGAATACAAATCGATTTTTGAAATTGTAAATATCTTCTGATACTATATATTCATAATTTTTTTTAAATGTTTTTGTCTCGCCTGATGCTTAAGGGTCGACGCCGATATATGTATATATTTTAAACTATAATTAAATATGTACATTGTACATACTTATAAGATATAACATAGAAAATATTCATCACAAAACTCAGTTTATAATTTAATATTTTTTATAATAAATTTTGGCTTTCGTATTTATTTGTAGAGTCCTAGCCAAAATCTATACAATTTTTAAATTAGAGATCATCTATAATTCAAGGGCACAAACGTGCGACTGTAAAAGTGACGATGTGGGTTTGATTCCCACTCGGGAGAATGACATATTTATTAATTTCTTCGCTCTGGTAATTTCCCCCACCCAATACAGAATGTTTCAAAAATTCGGTGGAAAACGAAAGCGTCTGAATGGGGGAAGTGTCTTAACATTAGGTTACCAGGTTCCCTCCACCCTATCCTGCTTTGTACGGGATAGAGCGTAAAACTGAAAAACCAATAACAATTTACAAAAAACATAAATATAAAAAAAAAACTGAATACAATTATTTTACAAGGCTACATCGTATTTATGCAGTACAGTTCTCCTTACTGTTACAAACTTCCTGTTGACTTTTTTGAACACAAATATTAATTACGAGTAGGTTCACAACTCAAAAGTTATTAGGCAAAATACAATAGATAAGATATAAATGTCAATTAACTTATACGTAAAATATCTCTCCCGATATGAAATTGTCGAGATATTTATGATATTATATTTTTTACATTCACACAGTAGAGTAGGCAGATGGAACCCAGTGTTAAGTCACTCCGTTCCCCATTTTCCGCCATATTAAATTAACACTTAAATATATAAAGTTTTACACAAGATCCTTCGTAGCCTGTAAAGTAAACACATCACAAACTTTACTTGGCTTCAATTTTATATTTTCACTCCAACTTGGCACAGGGTCGGAGTTAGCGCTCGCTATCATTGAACTCTCTTGGAATGCTACGTCGTAGTGCCGACGACATTTTGGATATTTCTGAAAGGAATTCATATAATACATACATACGTTATAATTCAACTTGACGGGGTTAAAAAGGTTCAAAGTTACATTTTTGTGGTTGAAAGAATGTTGAAAGAATTTCATTGTTATACAAATAAGGGAAATCGCATTTTTTGTTGTTTCCTGTTTTTCTTTGTTGTTACATTTCTAGTACTAATTCTCTAAGGGGTTCTTTTACGTTATAAATGATAACTGGTCGAGACTCTGATAATATTCATGTGTAAGAGATTCAGATTCTTTACTTATCTAAGATTTTCATGCAAAATCATGGAGAAATTTATAGCTTTAACTATACATTATAGCTATAAATTTATAGCTGTAAATATACTCCATATTATATTTATTATATGATGTGTTTTTAAAAGGAACAATCAATAGATTTCTATTAATAAGCCTAGAGATTAACACATTGTACGATTTGGGTAGAGCAATTATATTATTAGTTATTCTGTTCTATGGGAACATGGGGACAACTGTTAAGACACTCTGTTTCCATTAAGACTCTTCCGTTCCCTACTCTACGCGGAATTCTGGAGAAATTGTGTGTTGAATAACGGAACTTAACGCCGCGCTTACGTAGTTTCAATATAAGAATTGCTACAACTAAATTTCCATTTCACATTCGGTCAGACACTATCAAACTTCTCCAAGTATTTCAATAGAGAAAGATCAATAACATATAGGCCATGTTAACCTGAATCAATAATCCCATACAAACTATCCTAAGAAAACAATAAACAACAAAATAGGATCAAATACGCTTATTATTCCGATATTTGCTTATAAGTTTCCAATCAAAAGTTCAAAGTGGGGTCGACTTAAAACTGCTTGCCGATTCCTTTAAATCATATTTTAATATTGTACTCATATTCGTATTGAAATTTAAAGTTTAAGCATCAATTTTATATGAAAAACTAGCGGCCCCCTTGCGGCTTCGCCCGCTTTAACTACTGGATTATTCATATAATGTATATTTGCAAAGCACTTAAGATAATGTGAAAATTAATTAAACCCTAATGCAACCCGCATTTTCGTAGTTTCAATAAGGATTTTCCAATTGTTTTACACAGCAAGTATTTTTTAGTAGGTACTGTAATTTTAAATCTGTACTACTAATCTTTTCAAGTACTTATTAAAATATATTTAAATGACTATTTTTAGATAGTTAAATTACTATTTTTAAACGGAAGAAATTATAAACAAAAACCTACCTACTAATAACTACTATAAAAATATGAAACCAAATATATCGCGCTGAAATAATACATTCAACTCCAATTATCCAATACGTGCAAACGCATCTAAATCTTCGTTGCTATAGAGGCGGCTTTTTTTCTTCGAGCTTGTGGTTAATGCTGAAGAGGGTATTCTGTCCCTGATGAAAAGCAAGCACTACGTGGCTGCCTGTGAGGAAAATTAAATAGAATGCATCGGCCGGGAATCGAACCCGGGCCGCCCGCGTGGCAGGCGAGCATTCTACCACTGAACCACCGATGCGTGTAAGGCAGGCGGGCGCGGCGGACGCATGGCGAGTGGCGAGCCGTTTCGCAGCAAGGATGTTTTGATATTGTAACAACTTCTAATGAAAAACAGTAAAAGACAGTTTTGATCTACATTAAATGGTCAACGTAACTAATATACTTATTTATATGCTGAGAGTAAGGGATAAGTGAAACTTAACTTGATACAATTTATGTGTAAACGGCGTGATGTGTTAACAATTAAATGCGTTTTTCTCTAAAACTATTCGCAATTACGAAATTGTGTAAAAAGCAAATTTTATCTTCGTTTAACGTAGAAATTTAATAAAGTATTTTAAAGGATAAGGATTAATACCATAATGGAAAAATATCCCTCACAATAAAAAATATATTGAAATTACAATTTTTAGACAGAAATATGATCACTACACGTTATCCTTAAAAAATACGAATATGCCATCGCGGACTTTTTTGTAGATCTTATTAAGAGGAACAATACTCCAGTACATTTTTTTCATGTAGTACTTACCATTAAAGCAGCGCATGCGCGGAAGTGTCTCAACGGGTAGGACTTTATACACATTTATCGTATTTATGTTAATTTACATAAGGATGTACTAATAATAAACTATATATAAACCTTCCCTGAGAAATACTCGACCTAATGGTGAAAACCGCATTAAAATCCGTTGGGTGGTTTAGAAGAAGAAGAGTTAGAAAGTTCAGACAGACACAAAAAGCGACTTTGTTTTATAAGATATAGGATATGCATTATGTTCAACTGATTTAATCCAACGTTTAATATTAAGATTTATAGGCAATATCTTTCATTTTATAGTGGCTATATAAAAACATAAAAAATAAGTATAATATAAAAATATTAATATTTTGTGGAAAATTGTCAATACCAATTGTGGTCCCAAACTTATGACGTACACTAATATTCAATGATAAAGAGTTCTAAGAAACTCTATTTTATTTATTATTTTCTACGAAAGTTATATAATATTTTATGTCAATTTATCGACACTTTATTGAAACGATATCTTTTTTATTTTATGTCTGTAAACGCGATGGAATTGAATTTTTTTTTCGCAACTCAACGCCACACCTTGCCTCCTTACCAAAGTGAAAAAATGAAAATATTAAATGTTAAATTTCCTCGAGTGGTAATCGAACCCACGATCCGTTTCGTTTTCTGCCCAGTTGCCACAACTGGCCTTTATTTACTGGTTCAGCCAAAATGTAGAAGCAATATCAACAAACAGTGCGAAAGAGGAGAACCAAGTGTCTTGACTCTAAGTGACCTTTGACTTTAAGTTTTGTCTGTATGTACTTGAGAAATATTATTTTACCTCTAATAAGTCGTTAGACTTACTAAAACATCACGTTTCATCTAAAAGTATAGACTTTTCTATATATATATATATATATATAGATAAACAAATGTTCAGAACAAATATGCCTTTAATATAACACTTCGACCTACGCATTTAGCAGACATGTTACCGGCAATCTGTATAACTTCGGCATTTTATACAGTGCCTCGAGAAAGTATAAAATAAATAATAATAATAATATATTGTTAGCGTACTCGTGTAAAATTGGATAGATTTGGGTGAAAAAGACAATAAAAGCAGTGGAATTGTGTCAAACGGGAACAGTTGCTTGTAGGCGGAAGCCCTGATTGGAAGGTATCTAGTGTGTAGTGTTGTTATTGAGTGATACATGTCACTTATTGTAATTACGTGGAACCTCTGTGCGAGTACGTTGGAAACATATAGACGGTATGTATTTTTATCGTGTTTATTTTAAAAACGCTAACCGCTTCCGTTTTCTAACAATATCATATATAAATAAACAATATTAATATTTCATACATACCCCAGGCGGCGTCCAGGTAATGTATGAACTAATATGAATATTACACTTTGCCTAGATAATAAATAAAATTCTTGGCGATTGTATAAAGTACTTGCTCTTCCATCAGCAATGTGTAAAGTGCATAGATATAGGTATTAGAGCTACAGATTAAGTTAAGGTGGCGTTAGTACATATATTAGTAGAAAATTTCATTTCATGAAAAAATCAGCTTCACGCTGTATCCCGCACACAGCAGGGTAGGCACAGGAAAGCTAGTGTTAAAACACTCTGTTCCCCACTTTCTACCGAATTTTGAAAGCATGACGTTTTTTTTTTTTCATTTCATGAAATTTTCAAGTCGTAACAAGTTTATTGTCTACTTGCCCGCACGCCCTCCCTTCTTTCCTCTCATCTTATACATAGGTTACCGGATGGTATTATATAGAATATATGGACAAAGTATGAAATAACTAATATTTCATACATTACTAGTTATTGTATAGAATACCGAATTATACAGATTGCCGGTAACATACCAATCACGTTCGAATAACATCACGTTCTTCAATTCTCTAGTAAATTATCACGTTTTCATAACAGTATCTAATATATAACAAGAAACTTTCATAAATTAAATAAACTCACGCTTATCGGTCGGATTATTTCTTTTGTGGTCACTTTGCAGCTGAAATGTTCTTGTCCTGTCAATATTTCTGTAACAGAATAAAATAACACTATATATTGATAGAAACACGTAGTGATATGAAACATAGCGGATACGAATCCTGATAATAAAAAAAATTCTGGCAATTAAATACTATTCTATTCTTTTTTTGTCCACATATCTGCTTTTTATGAAATTATAATATAACAACATACTATTAGTATCACACGCGTTTCCACTACAGAAGACGCTCTTCAGTTTCTTATTGATAGTCTTCATGTCCAGAGTATAAGAGCCGTAGACCAAGGGATCCATGCAGGAGTTGGACACTGCCATGATGAAGAAAATATCCTGGACTCGAGCTGACACGTGAACTGCTGATTCACGATCTAGCATGTACCTATAAAAAATATTCAATTGATTTTTTTTCTTACAATTAATGTTAATAATAAGTTAATTGTGTAGAATGTGCTTTTTGACAATAAATATTTTTTTAAAAACACATCTGTATTTAGTGAGATTCCATACTTTAAGACGATAGTATTTTTTTAGCTTCACACTGTAATACGCACATAGGTTGGGAACTTGGGAACCTAATGTCAAGACACTCCGTTTCCATTAAGTCCCCAGTTTCTGCCGAATTCCCAAGGTTTTATGTGTTACCCTTACCAGAGCAAAACGAAAAGAATAAATAAATTTAATTCACACGAGTGGTATTCGAACCTAGACAACAACCGTCTATTTAACTTGTACCCTTGCCCACCGACTGGTCTAAAATGAAAGATATTTATTTGAAAATTTTCCGAAACGATTCCAGTTTTTAAAATAAATCCAGTATCTCATCTAATAATATACTTCTGTTTTCAACACAAAGAGAACATCCTTGTTACTTCAAAGCCATTACCTATACCATTAAATTATACGTCGAAAGGGTATTCTGATTCCAATGAGTGTGCACACTATTGTCTGTTCAATAGTCAATAACAACGGTAACGTGATATCTGGTATATTGCAACGCATACCATCTGTATATGACACCAGGAGATTCTGGTTATAAGCGAGGCTTGTGGCATGTCATGTCATGTCATGTCAAGTGTTGTATCATGTGGAATACGACTTTTGATCTTTAAAATTATTTTGTATTGGTTTTACTCAATATGTTTCTACGTCTTGGAAAAGGCGGAAAGTGAGTTTTCGCTGCCTAACTTGCTATGTGTGGTAGATGTGCAGAAATAAAAATTGCACATTTACACGTACCATCACATAAAAAAATATATCCTAGCCTGTATCTTCTCATGAGCTCAACCATTTGAACGGGCTTTTTTCAATGTCTGTGAACTTAGCAGAGCATTGTCCAGCAGATCAAAAAAAAAATGGAGTTCTCTTCGCATGCACCTGAGTTCTATAGTTCCTGATAGGTTTTATAAATAGTTCTGTCGTTTTTACCCCTGAAAAAGTAATATAAAAAAATGATCTGCTAACTTCCCTTGGCAGATCATTATTTTGCAAATAAAAATCGGGGCGAGATCTGCACTCATAGGGATGAATAAAATAGTTCCTGATAGTTTTTAACAATAGTTCTGTTAATTTCACAAAGAAAAAAATTTTTAAACAGAAAAAAAGAACGTTCGTTTCGAAAATAGTTCGAAAGGTAAAGTAATTTTTAAAATTAATAAAATGATACTTAGACGCGAGAACTCTTTATTTTACAATAGAATATAAGTAGTTCTACGATATTTAGCCTGAAAGAAAACCAGAACTCTGAAAAAATTGCCAGCAGAGCATAGTTTAATGTATGAAATATTGAAAAATGCCTATTTTAAGTCTTCATATGTAAAAGTACTAAATAATTTATTTATGAATGTGCTCAGACACGGGAACTCTTGGATTTCTAACAGAATATGAGTAGTTCTATTATACAAAGCTAACTACAAAACCAGAACTCCTGTAAAAATGCCAGCAGATCATACCTGAATATTCAATTTGTCGAAAAATATCAAATTAATTTGTAGCGAAGAAAAATATTTAAAAAAAAAATAAATATCTTGCTCAGAAGCGAGAACTCTTCATTTTTCAATAGAATATAAGTAGTTCTATGATATTTAGTCTAAAAGAAAACCAGAACTCTGAAAAAACTGCCAGCAGAGCATAATTGATTGTATGAAATATTGAAAAATGTCAATTTCAACACTTCATATGCAAAAGTACTAAATTATTTTCTATTTTAAGTGCTCAGACTCGGGAACTCTTTGATTTCTACTAGAATATGAGCAGTTCTATTAAAAAAAGCCAATTATAAAACTAGAACTCCTGTAAAAATGCCAGCAGAGCATACCTGAAAATTCAATTTGTCGAAAAATAACAAATTAATTTGTAGCAAAGAAAAATATTTTTTAAAAATTTAAATATCTTGCTCAGAAGCGAGAACTCTTCATTTTTCAATAGAATATAAGTAGTTCTATGTTATTTTGTCTGAAAGAAAACCAGAACTCTGAAAAAACTGCCAGCAGAGCATAGTTGATTGTATGAAATATTGAAAAATGTCAATTTCAACTCTTCATATGCAAAAGTACTAAATTATTTTCTATTTTAAGTGCTCAGACTCGGGAACTCTTTGATTTCTACTAGAATATGAGCAGTTCTATTATAAAAAGCCATCTATAAAACTAGAACTCCTGTAAAAATGCCAGCAAAGCATACCTGAAAATTCAATTTGTCGAAAAATATCAAATTAATTTGTAGCGAAGAAAAATATTTTTTAAAAATATAAATATCTTGCTCAGAAGCGAGAACTCTTCATTTTTCAATAGAATATAAGTAGTACTACGATATTTAGCCTGAAAGAAAACCAGAACTCTGAAAAAACTGCCAGCAGAGCATACTTGATTGTATGAAATATTGAAAAATGTCCATTTCAACTCTTCATATGTAAAAGTACTAAATTATTTTCTATTTTAAGTGCTCAGACTCGGGAACTCTTTGATTTCTACTAGAATATGAGCAGTTCTATTATAAAAAGCCAATTATAAAACTAGAACTCCTGTAAAAATGCCAGCAGAGCATACCTGAAAATTCGATTTGTTGAAAAATATCAAATGAACTTGTTGCGAAGAAAAATATTTTTTACAAATATTATTATCTAGCTCAGAAGCGAGAACTCTTCATTTTTCAAAAGAATATAAGTAGTTCTATGATATTTAGCTTGAAATAAAACCACAACTCTGAAAAAACTGCCAGCAGAGCATAGTTGAACATATGAAATGTAGAAAAATGTCAATTTTATCTCTACATATGTAAAATTACTACATATTTTTTTTGAAAGTGTTCAGACACGGGAACTCTTTAATTTTTAATACTATATAAATAGTTCTATTATAAAAAGTCAATTATGAAACCAGAACTCTTGTGAAAATGCCAGCAGAGCATAGTTGAAAATTCGATTTGTTGAAAAATATCAAATTAATTTGTTAAGACGAATAAATATTTTTTAAAAAAATTTACATCAAGCTCAGAAGCGAGAACTCTTTATTTTACACTAGAATATAAGTAGTTATACGATATTTAGCCTGAAAGAAAACTAGAACTCTGAAAAAACTGCCAGCAGATCATAGTTGAACATATGAAATGTAGAAAAATGACAAATTTAACTCTTCATATGTAAAAGTACTAAATATTTT
>JAEBDU010007888.1:0-11180 GCA_016802625.1 Heliconius numata | reverse complement strand
CGCACGCCCACCAGCCGGCGCCGCCCACGCAGCGTGCGCCGTTGCGGCACGGCGCCGAGGCGCAGCCGTCCGCCGCCCGTTCGCAGCGCGCGCCCACCCAGCCGGGCCGGCACGCGCACGCTGCCCCCACGCACGAGCCGCCGTGCAGGCACGAGCACGGCGCCACCGCCGTCGCAACCGGGGCGGCCGCTATTGGCACTATCTGGGAACGTACATCAAATAATATAGTATGCTTTTAAAGGTATTAAACAATTCTTATATTTATTTTATAATGGTAATTAAAATTACATTAATAGGTGGATTTATAGGTAAGTCGCATATAGTTCCGGCCCAACCGGGAGGACACGCGCAGTGGGCGGCGGACGCCCCCAGGGGCACGCCCGCGGACGTCGACAGCAGGTCGCGTATGCACGTTCCACCGTTGACGCACTGCAGCTCACAGCGCGGCTCCGTTCGCGTCGTACAAGTTTCGCCTAGATAAAAATATACGAAAATTGTATAAAATATTTTTATGTTACAGATACACTTATTTAAAACTTGTGACCCGTTCGCTACTTCGTCCGCTTGAACTATATAATTTACTAATCGACCATACGTGAGAACCAATCTTATATAGAATTTAAAAGAATGGAAATTCTTACCAGTCCAACCTTCGGTGCACATACAAGTGTATCCTGAGGGGCTGGTCGCGCAGCTACCATTGTTGTGGCAAGGATTGGGCAAACACTCTTCGGATTCTAAAACCGAAATGAGAAATTATGTCTTGACACCTGAATAATTTCATATAAACACTCTTAAACACTTAATATATTTGGAAAATAATGTACTTACGATCTCTAGCAGCTCGCTGCGTGCAATTCTTTCCAGTCCAGCCGGGCGAGCAGTGGCAGTAGTAGTCGCTCTGTGCGGTGTAGCAGGGAGCGCCGTTAGCGCACGGCGCGCCTGCGCAATGATCTCGATCGTCCTAAACACACACAAACTTGATATAAATATGAACCACAATTTAACACTAGGTATAATTCACGATTAACATATTTTTCTTACGTTAGTAACTCACCGAGCAGTAGCGTCCAAAACAGGAAGTAAGCTAGAAGCAAATATTAGTTTAATGTATTAGTAAAAGCGTATTAGTGTATTGGCATAAATAGATTAATCATGTTATTACATGAAAAATATTATTAATACTAGAAGAAGAAACGCTACAAAGAAAAGACCTCGATGAAAAGCTAAAAGGATGAAAATATTATTTCAATAGAACGAAAGAAGATTTTTTATGGGAAACTAAACGGGACACACCTCACAGTCCGTCCCCGAGAAGCCCACCGGACATATGCAGCGGTAGGCGTCCAGCAGGTCCACGCACTCGCCGCCGTTGCGGCACGGCCGCGACGCGCAATCGTCCACGTCGCGTGCGCACGTGCGGCCTGCATAGCCGGCCGCGCACGCACAGTGGAAGTCGTCCACCAGGTCGATGCAGGTGGCGCCGTTCAGGCACTGGCCGGTGCAGTCGTCCACGTTGAGCTCGCAGTCGCGGCCGGTCCAGCCCGCCAAACAGGCGCAGGCGTACCCGCCTGCGGTGTTGTTGCAGGCGGCGGCGTTGACGCAGGGCCCGGCGTCGGTCTCCGCGCACTCGTCCACGTCGTCGGCACAGGTGGGGCCGGTCCAGCCGAGCGCGCACTCGCACTGGAAGGCGTCCAGGCGGTCGCGGCACAGGCCGCCGTTGCGGCAGGGTGCACCGGCGCAGTCGTCCACGTCGGCGTCGCAGCGCGCGCCAGTCCAGCCGCGCTCGCAGGCGCACGCGAAGCCGGCAGGCGCGGCGGCGAGCGCGCAGGCGCCGTGCGCGCAGGGCTGCGGCGCGCACGGGTTATCCACGCGCTCGCAGTCCACGCCCGAGAAGCCCTCCGCGCACGTGCACAGGTACTGGTCCGGGGCCGTGTTCTCGCACGTGCCGCCGTGCTGACAGGGCTCATGGGTGCCGCAGTAGTTGAGATCTGTTCGAGTTGGCGTCTTGTATTGTATTATAGAAACGAATAAGTAGTAGGTACAGAAATTTTCAATTGATTTATTGTGGACTAGTGGGCCCGTGCGGGGCTACGCCTGCTTGATATGGAAATATTAATAAATAAAAATATTCAGTCAATTCAGTAAAACAGTAAACAAAATAACTATTACGGCAATTAGCAAATTTGTCGAACTAAGTACTTTAAATTGACATAACTTTTTATTTATGAACTGATTGTAATAAAATCCCTATACACTTACATAACCCTATACATACCCTGTTTTCGGAAGGTTTCCAGAATCCAATAGTGAAAACCACATCTAAATTGGTTAAGCCACTTCTGAGATTAGCGATAACAAACGCACAGACAAACGCCAAAATGGAATTTGGATGGGCTGGGCTATTGAATGGGACTAACGGACAATAGTCTCAAATTGAATGGTTGGCGGACAGTGACTCGCCTCCTACTAGATGGGCTACCACAAAGCGGCGTAGCTGGTTAGCCCGCTATTAAGCAGATTGAGCAATTCACATCCTTTCGAGCATGTAGCTCTTGCGCTCCACTCTGCCGGTCAATAAAGGCAAGCTAGAGGCGGGGGATAGATTACAATTCCCCTCAGGAGGACTCAGGTCCGTCGGGTCGCCACTCCCCAACAGCTCGCCACAAGCTGTCCTGCGAGTTTATTATTATTATGGTTGAATATTAGGAAATTACCTTGATCACAGAGAATTCCTCCCCAATTAGTATCACAGGTGCAGTCCCAAGAAGAGCCGTTACAGTAGCCGTGCTTACAGCCAGGGTACGGCTGGCACTGTGAGCACAAGTCTCCGCGCCAGCCAGGCCGACAACTGAAAAAAAAAAATTTAATAGAAACAAAATTAGCTTCACGCTGTATCCCGCATACAGCAGGGTATACGTTACCCTGCTGTATATGTTAGCTTCTACTATCAAATCAAAATCTCACATTATTTCTGTTTCTAGTGTTAATTGTAATAAGGTTGTTGTCTCCTGATAGTACAAAATAATATGAGAGAAATTTGGGCAGAGTATTTTGATGAAAGATCGCCTCATATCCCTTGTTTTGTGGAAAAAAAATTGACGCGTCAGCAAATTGTCATGGGTCTTAGGCTTCGTTCTTGTCATATGCCACTAAGAAAATTTGGTTTTCTCATGAAAAAAGTAACCTCTCCAAAATGTGAATTGTGTGGGATAGATGAAGATGTACACCATTTCTTGGTGGAATGTGTCCTCAATGCCGAGGCTCGTCGAAAATTATGTTGTTATTTTAACATAAACATTGGATTTGGGTATTTTTCATAGCATTATGTCTTACGGCCTATTACTTTGGGGCAGTGCCGCTGACATAGATACCATTTTTGTGCTCCAAAAACGGGCTGTCTGAGCAGTCTATAAAATGGGTCCACCACAAAAACAGTGACCTCCATCAACATAATTTAAGAAATAAAAAGCTCCATAAAGTGTCTCACTCATTCGTAGGTCAAAGTATACACTTTTATAACAAACTTCCAAACGACGTGGTTAATTTATCACTGAACAAAATTAAAAAAGTGGTAAAGCACAGGCTCTGCCAAAAAGCATATTACTCTGTTAAAGATTATGTTCGCGATAAAGATGTTTAGTGTTAATACACTCCGTTCCCCACTTTCCGCCGAATTCTGGGGACATTGCGTGTTGAGGCAGAACTCAACGCCGCGTCTACTACCAGTTTACATTTATTTATATATTAAGAAACAAAAAGGTAATTATTAAAACTTACAGACACTCGCCGGGCTTGTCACATTTCCCGTGTGTCGGATGGCAGCCTTCCTTGCAGACGGCTGTAAAGAGATAGACAATAGATAGATAAGAGATAGTAATTAGAAGTACGTAGTAGTACGTATGAGTAATAACGAGGGCAGTGCGCAGTACGTACGTCTCTCGCAGTTGTCGCCCTGCCAGCCCGGCAGGCAGCGCTTGTCGCCGCTGGCGGAGCAGGAGTAGTGCCCGAACTTGTCGTCGCGCGGGCGGCAGAAGGTGGTGCACGTGGTGTTGTAGTAGTTGGGCTGGCACGTGACGCGCACGCGGTACGCCAGCGCCGCCGCCGCGCCCGCGTGCCGCAGCGCGTGCCACTCCGCGCCCGGCTCCACGATGCCCGACCACCACGCCTCCTCGATCAGCCCCGTCTCATCTGCGGTGTCACTGACTGTTCATATACTTATGTCGTACAACGTAAACGATACATATCTTTGTAATTGAGTGATCTGTCTTACCTGGATCCGTGTAGTTGTAGTCATCGTACGCTTGTAAAATTAGAGTAAAAGATCTCTGAAACAAAGCAAAAGTATTTTATATACGAGTATGTACAGTCGTTTAATGCATGGTTAAATTAATTATTATTTTGTTATGAATCCAGGGCAAGACCAAGTGCAATGTTTTTAATTTAAAATTAAAAATATGATATGACTAACTATGATTGTACGTGTGAGTGATTCTTCGAGAAACTAGACTAAATAATAATAATAAAAAAATCATATTATGTATGTTTTAATTTTGACCGCACCAAAATAGTGTAATCCGCGCAAAATAGTATAATTTTGTACTAATATTTTTTATTGGTGACAAGAATAAGTTTAAAATAATAATTTAAATAAGTTACAATAAGGTGATGTTAAAATACTATCAACACTATAACTTACCGTCCAACGAAAGGAAAACGGAAGAGATAAGGTGTATAGTGGGTCGGCAAGAGTGAAAGAATCTGTTCCTAGAACTGGCGAAGCCGCTCGTCCGAAGGAGCAGGCGCCGGGCGCAGCCGCGGACTGGTACTCCTTGAGGCAGAGTGCGAAGCGGGTGCGGCAGGGCAGCGCGCAGGAGCCGCCCGCGCCTGCCGCGGCCGGCGCGCTCGTGGAGGGCGCGGGCGCGGGTGCTGGCGAGCCGCCGCAGCACGCGCCCGACGACAGTTGCAGCCGGTAGTTGGAGAACTCGAGGACCTGCAGCTCGAACACGCCCGCCCCCGCCGCGCCCTGCGGGCGACACGCCATTGTTATAGTTATCTTCAGAATAGTATCACTGGACGTGTAAGCTATCGCGTCAGACGAGTTGGGGTGCACAACCTACACGTATGAGTGTAAGAATATTGACGTTCAATTATTAACTTTTCTAACTCGGTTTTCCTGATAATGCTTAACGACAAATATATAATTTAAAAGTTTGACAAAAATGGCACACTGAAAGTATAAAAATTTAACAAAACTGTGCTTTAAATGATAGTGCCTAATTAGAAGCTACCTGTATACAGATATAGAATATATAACTTTTGCAATGAGTTGGATTTTTGTATCGCCGTTGATTACTCGTATAATAAGTCGGCCCGCAAGAGGCACAAGAGGCGCCCTAGCGCCGGCGCGTGGTTGCACCGCTTATATAAATGAAAACCCTTATCATTTAAAACGCGACGCACATTAAGCAATTATGTTTCTGACTACACGCAAGTACTTCTTCTTTCTTAGTGCACTTTTTGCGCTACAGCTGTAGATATAAGCCCAAGTATTTCTAATTATAATGTTATAATGCTTATTGCTTATGCCTGTATATATTTCAGTATAAAACTAAGGAAAGGAAATTAGAAATCTGTTTAAAGTAACTTTATAGTCACGTGCATATTAAAAGGCTGAAACAATTTCAGAAGTAAGGAGAAAGGCGTTCCGGGCGCGCCCCGCCCAGCGCCCGCGACGCCCACCGCTCGTGACGCCCCCCCCCCCCCTCTCTCACTAAGTACAACTACAATAGAGAATCGCTCACCAAACCCAACTTTGGTTACTTACTCTAAAAACAGCTCTTCACTCGGGAGAATGTTGTAAGGAGTTGAAACTAACTACTATTTGAGCAGGAAGTGGAAAGAGGTGGAGTGAACTTAAACTAGCTTCTCTCTGCTTACACGGATATGCTGGGTAAAAGGTGAAGCTTGAAACCAAATATAAATTATCTACAATTGTTATTATATTATTAACGAACTAGTGCTAAATTATTAAGTGTTATTAAAGAAAATAAAAGAAACAATCATGAAAAATAATAACAATGGCTTCGAGCAGTTCACGAATTAGCTGACAAAGTTAGGTAAGGTGAAACTTTTTATATTAAACGAATGAATTATTATTAAAAAATAGTTTTATAAAATTATTGTACACATATTTAATAAGAATTATTTATTGTTTCCTGTAAAACACATCGACTCGTTTCACGTATTCACTGTACTCCGCTACTTAACATATTAACTAAATGCAATAAAAATTAAGATGAGCAGATGTAGGTATCTGTCTGCTTAAAATAAAAACAGTGTTTTGATTTGTACATCGAACAAACTACTTTCTCATTTAGCATAAGTCAGTCTATAACAGCTAAGCTAAATTATAAGTTATATATTTATGAATAATATTGAAGTGTCTATTTGTGATTCCAAAATAACAGTTCTAAATACATGTAGTTCTGTACACGATACTTAAACACAAACAAACTATTTTTAATTTTCTGTTTGTCCGGGGTCGTCTCCGAAACAACGCAAAACATAACTCTAGTTAACTATATTAAAAGACTCAAAAAATTTTCCCTAAATACACTCAAATAATATACAAGCAGCGGGCGACGCCGCGCGCTAGTTGTTGTACCTTACAGAAATGGCAATATTAATAGTATGATAAAAAATTAAAGCTAAAGCACTAAAAGATAAACATTTTAAAAGCAAAACTATATTAACAATTCCAATAATATTGAACAATTTTATTTATTTGAATCACGAATTTCTTAAACGTGTGCTTATTTCTACTAACGTAATATTTTTTCCGGACTTTATGCCATTATAATTATAATTTCTTACAAAAGACTTCAACGCGCGACTCGTTGTAATTATATGCTGTTACGTTAAGGTTAATGTATAAATTTAATCAGAGTCAGTTTAAGCAAATATTGATTTAAGTCACTCAACTATTATTCAAATTCACTTGTGAGTCGTCGACTGCCCCCCCACCCCCCCTGTAGCTTACTATTTACTTGCGGGTGTTGTTTTTGCAGTTACTAGAATATGCAATGATGTGCTATTCACTTCGCCATAGTTTATTTTGTTCTTGTCAAACTTTTAAGTTTAACAATCATCTGCGAACAGTACAATATCACATAGGTTCTTCACATAAAAAGCTTAAATAGATCCTCGCGGGCCGCCCATCATTCAAGGAAATCCAGATGAATTTACGTTCTTTATATGTCGAGAGGTCCAGATGAATTTACATTATAAACCTTCTGGATTCTTTGGTTTAGATACGAGGTAATAAGATCGAGGGCAGTATACTGTACATTATATATCCAATGGTTTTGACCCATGTCGCATGCGGCATATACGTACTTTACGTTATTGTATCAAGAAATAGGATATGATACAGATTGCAACATTACATTTAGTATTGGTAGTGTGCTCGCGTGTCGGTGAGGGTGTATTCTAACACGATATATATGTAAGGTCGATTAAGGTTACAAGAACGGACGGTTTAACTGGCGGTTAACAAAGACGGGTGCAATTATAAAGCGATTATATGAGTTATGTTTCACAGCTGTTTGAGAAAGCGGCAGATTTGTTTCGTATAAGTGCACAGTAATTACTTTAGAGTACCTAATAGCATTATCGACTGTCTCTCTACTCAACTCCACTGAAGTAGTAGTTTATTTTAAATTGTATCATTTTGTTCACAATAATCGGGAATTTTAAATTAAAAAAGGTCTTCCATTGTAAAAGTTTTTAAAATGAATGCAAATTACTTAATTCGCATAAACATACTTGTTTGTATAAAGTATCGTCGTGATTCACAAGTTCATTATTTTGTCTATATCGAGCACACTTGTTACATATCGCAATGTCGGTATGTGCGGCGAGTGGCGGCGAGTGGCGGCAAGTGTCAGCGACTACAGCGAATGTCATGAATATGCATGGAGCAGGTCGCCGCTGGACGCGAGCCGTACATGGTCGTGCAGATTTTCCCACGATTAGCGACATGCGCCGCGCGCCGCGTGCTCATGTGGAGACACGAGGACCAACGATACTGAATAATGTGACTAATATGTAAACAAAATCTGAAAACTAGCGCTCGGTGAGTATACAAGTATGGTAATAACCAGAGACAAGGATCGTAATGAGGCAACACATGTATGTGATGAGAGCCTGTGAACGGATGCGCAAGCGCCGCGGCGCCGCGAACCAATCCTGTCTTCTATTGTGGCAGGAAATAGCTTTGCCTTTGCGATCTCTCTTGCGATCATGTCTTTAAGTATATTAACTTTGGTGTGACTTCTTTGCAAGTTTTGGTGAAGCTTTAGTAAAAGTTAGAAACCAGTTTTTTTAATTGGCTTTTATAATTACATTTGCCACACAACAGACTTCACTTTAAAGCATTCAATTAAATTATAATTTTCTTCGTACGAGTATCTACAGCACAGAATTTTCCCATATAACATATTTTTGGAGCTACAAATATTGTATTTATTTTAGAATATGACTGGTTTCTCACTATTTACAGGTGCACAATACAGGATATTCGGAAACATAAATTAGTTCTTGAATACATTTTTTTTAATGGAAAACGGACAAGGCAAACGAGCGTTCGGGTCACCAGATGGTGATCACCGCCGCCCACGACCCCGTGCAACACCAGAGGAGCTACAGGTGCGTCGCCGGCCGCAGAGGTGGAGATAGACGCGCTTATTGAATGTACCCATATCGTACCGACCTGGACACCGCCGCGGGTAGGCCATTCCACAGTTCGCAATATTGCTACAAAATGGATTATAAGAATTACTACAAAAGGAAGTATAAAACTATTTAATTTGTTACCCTATAGGTCGGCGCTCGACAAGTTTCCGCGAAATGACTCGTTTTTGAGTAAAGCTTTTGTATATTTTGTAGATCAAAAACGGTAAGTGAGCTATTTAATACATGTTAATGTATGCAGCTCCGGCCGCGACCGTCACGTCAACGACCCTCCTCATCAATGTAGGTAACATCACACGTCACGCTCGTGCTCTCCTCGTTCGAGTGACGTCTTCATAAGTGCATGCTCGTTTAATCACCAAATCGTTCATTAAATGTTTTTACACACTTTATAATATATGATGATATTTGAAGTTGCCAACAAATTATATTATTTACTACAGAATAAAAACAATTAACTTTAAGCAATATTATAATGAAAACCTATACAGATTGGCATGGTCGCTCAATCGACAAGGTGCTAACCGTCTCGGCCAACATTCGGAATATATCACAATTATTATACAATATTAGTTAATACTACAGGCCCGTCCACGGCTTCGCCCGCGTGAACTGCACGATAATTCATTTAATAAACAGAACTGACTGTGACTGACAGCCAAATGTGTAGATGTTAATGAATAATTTAATATACTCGTTCAGAAACGTCTTGTATATTCTTACATTACGTCATAATATTGCTTATAAAATAACTGTAATGATTGCATATTACAAAAAATACCCAAATAGAATCGAATAATCCATTATCGAAATCGCATCCAAAATAATTAATCGAATATCGAATCGAAAATAATTAATTGCGAACCTCCTCCTTGTTTTGAAAGTCAGTTTAAAATACAGATTAACTAGAAACAAATAAAGATTTATTATAAGTATAAGTATAGATATGGGTTGCTATATATTTGCAGGCAAACTCGTACCTCGAATTCATTTAAATGACTAACTTTTTTTTAATTAACCAATTTTGATAAAACAAACTTTAGATGTTAGGCTGGGTTAAAACTAAGAAATTGGTGAAAGTTTTACGTAAAACGGTTCAGTAATTTCAGAGATTAGGATCATACAGACAGACAGACAAGAAATTTTAAAAAATATTTTTGCTTTCTATTATTCTTTTTAAGTCAAAGTACCTGCTTTCTCTCTATCCATACGTACATACATAGCTTCACGCTTTATCACTAGCGGGGTAGTCGGAGAGCTACGGTTATGTTGTTTCTCGTTGTAGTAAAAGTGTATAATAATTGTATGTACAGTTAACAGAGCGGCTGTCACGAGGGCTGCAGACACGACGTTCTTATTATTGTGAGCAATTAAGCGCATTACGCGGTCAGCGGGAGTCACGGGGAGTCGGCGGGGGCGTGAGACCGGCGTGTGTCACCCACTCGGGGACAACAGCTCAGCGACTTGACTTGAATATAGGTAAGTGTCATTCAAGTCCGTCCAATAGTGACCAACATATATCCCTATACAAAATTATCCGTGAATACCAATTATTAAAGTTAATAATTTTTGTTATAGGTAACACCGCCCTATTCCAGAAAATATTTATTTAAACTGTGTCTTTTACAATAGTAACTGATCTGTCTGTACGCGGAAGGTATACTCGTATAAGAAAAATAGTTTTTAGGACATTTAACAATGTCTCAGAACCCAAAACAGTCATTTCTAAAATTTTTATCTGTTTAAATCTGAGAAACGGCTCACCCGATTAAAATGCAGTTTTCACTATTATATTTTGGCAAATTTCTCGTAATGTTTTGGTGTTTGTTTTATTTCAATAGTTTTATAAATAAAAAAGTTTTATTAATATAAAATATTTGTCGAAAAAATGTCTAAAATTACCTAACTGTTGAATTGACTGAAACTATAATTTTTAGGGTTAGACAAAGATTAAAACGGGACCCTATTACTAAGATTCAACTGTCCGTCCGTTCGTTTATCGGTCTGTCATCAGGCTGTATCACGATATGATCCGTGATAGTTAGTTGCAATGTTCACAGGTTGTATATTTCTATTATCGCTATAATAACAAATACTAAAAAACTTTAAGTAAATATTTAAGTAATGATACGGCACTCTTCATGAGCGTAGACCGATTTACATTTGGCCAGTTTTTTAATGTAAGTACAGTTATTTAAAGACTTAAACAATTGTTAAAAAATTGTTTATTGAACACGAAAATAATCCAGGTTAGTATGTATATAAATACGCAAAGCGGGTAAAGCCTCTATCCCGGTTCTCTGATGGCGGAGGTGGTGACGAGGGTACGTACTTGCAGGCAGCAGGCGAGGGCGAGGGCGAGCAGCAGCGGCGCGGGCCGCGGGCGGGCGCGCACGCGCATCGGCTCAGCGGGGCGCGCCGGGCCG
>JAEBDU010007886.1:0-21889 GCA_016802625.1 Heliconius numata | reverse complement strand
AATAAAAAAGTAAAAAAAAAATTTTAAGTTAAACGGTTTTATATTGCAGATAAATGTACTAAAAGCTAAAAAATAATTTCATAGAAATTATGATTACTAAAATAAAATCGTGGGGACACTTGCTACTTACCACTAGGTGGGTGAAGTCTCACGCTATGTCTTTCAATTGTAGATATTGGACGTGCCCCACGATTTTATTTTAGTAATCATAATTTCTATGAAATTATTTTTTAGCTTTTAGTACATTTATCTGCAATATAAAACCGTTTAACTTAAAATTTTTTTTTTACTTTTTTATTATTATGGCGTTCCGAGCGTGCCAGTTGAGCACAAAATCACTTCGCCAGTGTCACGTTCAATGGAGAACTTACGATACCGTTTTCTCCATCCCCCTATATGCGGGTTAAGAATGCGAAATAAAAATATAAGAAACAATTTGTTTACATACACTTTACAAATACATGCACTAAGATCTAAAGGCTCAAGGCCTAAAAAGGTCTTGTCTATATAATACAATTAAACGCGCCTCACTTAATTTATAGATCGAGGCCGAAAGCCGCAACTATCGCCATCTTTTCTTGTAAATAAGTTGTTTGTGTATGACATAATAATCAGGTTCACGCTATATCCCGCGTGTAGCAGGGGTAAAGAGAGAAGAAAGAAATAAATTATTTAATATTTTCATTTCTTCGCTCTTGTGTCGAAATGAAGCGCGGTGTTAAGTTGCACCACTGAACATGCAATGCCCCCAGAATTGGGGGAAAGTGGAGAGCGGCGTGTTTTAACACTAGGTCTTACGGTACTGCCAATCCCCCTACATTCGGGATTCAGCGTGAAGTTTAAATAGTTTCGGTTTTACCAATATGGACTTAAAACAAACGTGTTATCAAGTTACATTAAATACTGCGAATTGTTATTTTATTATTTTTTTAGTATCTCGTGAGTCATGTAAGAAAGCGGTGAGTAGTGGGTTTTTTGGTTGGCGTAAGGAGTGTGATAAGAAAAAAAATTTTTTTTGGTTTACGTGGAAATCAATACATAAATTGCAAAAATATTATAAATTTATTTTCTTAGAGCTATCGCTCTGGTGTCGAAAGTCTGGTGTCTGAAAGTGGGGAACGGAGTGTCTTAACACTAGGTTCCCTGTGCCTACCCTGCTGTGTGCTGGATACAGCGTGAAGCTCATTTAATTTTTAATTAAAATATAAAAATATGAGATTAAAAAATACGCCTCTTTACTTACAATAAGAGGAAATGTAAATTGTTGAAATGTTTAAGTATGAATGAAGAATGGCCGACGAAAATATCCGATTTGGCAATTTGTCGTAATTTATTACTATAGTGCTTTTAATGGATTCTTGAAATATATATTGTGAAATCACTTCAATTATACTAATCGAAGAAATATATATTTGATATTGATGTATTTTGAAATTTAAAGATAAACATGTTTTTTGAGGTTCCATGGTAATGGGTATGTTGTGATTCCAGGGCATCTAGAATTTACCTAACTCAGTTTACCTGAATTAGTTTACCTAACTTTAGTTGAGTTTGGGTTGATATTGAAATATTTTGAAATTGAAACGTAAACATGTATTTCGTATTAGGTAAGGTATCTCGTGTTTATATGGCAATTAGTCTGGGTTGTGTTCCTAAGGGAACTAGGATTTACGTAACTCAATTAACCTCAGTTCACCTAATTTTAGTTGGTTATATCGTAGATCCGTACAAATATTTGAGTTAGTGCTCGTGCTTAACTTACTTGACTGAAATTGTATGGGATCAGATATTGTAGGTGAACAAATTATTGGAATGTGCATTATTGGAAATTCTGTAAGTTTTAATGAAACTCTAGTGCTATGACATTATACTACTATATACATTTTCGCTGAATTTTCGAAACATTGCGTATTGATTGCCGTAACTCAACGCCGAAACTGATAGTTATTTTTATTTAACCACGCAAAAAAAGAATCTGTAAGCAAAAGCTTAGAGTACGATAATTAGCAAAAATTACTAATTTACTTAGTTCGTATCTAATTAAAATTAATTAATTGCGAGGTGTTCAGTTGAAACATCGTGTTATCTTTTTTTTAACGTTTTTGAAGTATCATACCACACTTACGGAACTTGGACGGCTTCCAAGAGGAGCAGGTTCAAATCTCGTCATCTATTATCTATCGTTTTCTTTGAACCTAATTTAGACAAAAATCTTCATATTCATCTGACACTTGTATTGAAAGGCTAGAAATTTCATAATGAAAGCGGGTTCGTATCTCCTGTTAATTAAAACGAAGGTCTTTCAGTACAATAGTAGTACAATCCATTGTTCTCTTTTCATATTTTGAGGTTTTTTTTTCCTTTTTTTTTACGTTTACGTTGTTTTGCTAAGTGGGTTGGTTTACGTAATAGCTACTTGTGAATTTTATATTATTTTTGCGCAATGCTCCAGCGTTTTGTGTGATGGTTGTGGGTTCAATCCACAATGAGGGCAAGAGTTATTTTAATTTATTCCTTCTGGTGAGACTGAGAAGTGCGGTTTGACATAGGCAGAAAATTAAGAAAGCAGTGTTCTAACAGTGGATTCCTCTGTTAAGCCTAAATTTGTAGTAATTGTAGTATCGTTTAATTATGGCTATTTACAAAAAATAAGTATATTGAAGTCAATATATGGAGAACGGAAGTGTCTTAACGCTCGGTTCCCAAGTTTTTTCTTTCACAAAAACGAAAATAATGATATTTCTAATCTATCTATCTATATGTACCATTTATTATAGAATACTTTATCTTATTCAACCCTCTCTTCTTAAATTGGATGTGGATTAACCAGATGAAGGTTATACCATCCATACCTATATTATAAATTCGAAAGTAACTCTGTCTGTCTGTCTGTCTTTTACGCAATCAGGCCCAAACCGCTAATTTAATTGTGATAAAATACTCATATAGAGATACTTGAAGGTCCCGGCATGAACATAGGATACTTTTTTTTCTCATATTTGTAATATTTTCGATATATACCAATATATTGAAATATTTATTCATTTGACATACAATTTGTTCCGCCATGTTAATAACAACCGTCGTTGCTAAGCAACCATTTGCAAAGTTTGTTAGAAAACGTCACCCAAAATAAGCTTGCTTACCGCATCTCTCTATTGAAAAGTGTAAATAATTTCATAAATATATTTAATAAATATTCTTATAGTTCAAGCGGGCGTAGCCGCGTTCGGGTCCACTAGTTATCTATATATATAAAATCGAAAGGTCACTCACTCATCACGAAATCTCAGAAACTACAAGTGCTAGAAATCTCAAATTTTGCATAGGAGTTATTTATAGGACGTAGGTGCTCGCTAAGACGGGAATTTGCAATATTCGACTTCTAGGGGGTTGTTTATGGGGTTGAAAGTTTGTATGAAACTTCGTTACTACAAATGCTAGAAGTCTCAAATTTTACATGGACGTCACTTATAGGACGTAGGTACTCATGGAGACAGAAATTAATAATAACGTAGTTCACGCAGGCGAAGCCGCGAGCGGGACGCTAGTTTTTTATATAAATAACCCTTCGTTACATATTAGATTTATTTCGCCAGTCATGTTTATATCTACATCTAAAGATTTAAAGAATGTTTTTAATTACATCCGACGTCAAAAAATTAAAATATTTTTTCTTAAGAAAATATACTTCTAAAATGTTTGACGGTGTCTCTTAAAT
The DNA here is from genome assembly GCA_016802625.1 of Heliconius numata. Lineage (NCBI taxonomy): Eukaryota > Metazoa > Arthropoda > Insecta > Lepidoptera > Nymphalidae > Heliconius > Heliconius numata. Next base: position 18,168 of record JAEBDU010007886.1, on the reverse strand, counting down.
TATAGTGACCTAGTTAATGAAAAATATTCTATTTTATATTCATACATCTCCCGTATCATGCAAGCTGACCCGAAAAAAATTTGTTATATCTTTTCCCGGAGTATATTTAATATAAATATAACATTAATACTTCTATTCGTTGAGTTCTGCCACTCAACACGCAATTCCTTGAGAATTTTGCAGAAGTTAGGGAACGGAAGTGTCTCATTAGATTCGAAGAGTCTTAACACTGGGTTTCGATGTTTCCCACCAGACACAAAAATGATACTAATGAGAACCAAACCTCCGACGATGTTTGGTAATTTCTTGACTGAAATCACGATACCGTTTAATTTAATATCTGGATATAGAGCCTCAACTCTAACATTTCACTTCAAGGCCTAATTTTCTGGGTCAGACCTGGATGATTTGCTACGGGGCGTGTTCGCGACAGTTCAAGGGCGTAAACGCTGTGCAATACGTCGGAAATAGATTACTTACTTTGTATATAAGTTATGTGATTGGCGTGGGGTTGTAAGGGTTTTGTTTATTTGAATTAAAAATCAGCTTCACGCTGTATCCCGCACACAGCAGGTTAGGCAGAGGGAACCTCGTGTTAAGACACTCCGTTCCCCACTTTCCGTCGAATTTTGGAGGCATTGCGTGTTAAGTGGTGTAACACAACGAGAATGTATAATATTAGATTATAATATTATAAATATTGATTTGTAGATACTACGATTTTTTTAATAAAGAAATTATATAAGAAGTCACATAATGGTACTCCGAGACGTCACCTCCAAGTAATATAACAGTTTTAATAATGAAACTCATACGCGGCGTTAAGTTCCGCCACACAAAACGTAATCTCTGGAAGTCGTGGAATACTCCGTCTTGCCGGATAAAGATTGAAACCGACACTAAACGTTTTACCTATACGACTAAAAATAACTGACACTAGCCTTACCTAACTAACCGCACGACTTACCGTTCCCTGGACGCCGTAAATTCTGAACGGTTCAAGGTTCGACCGCGTTGACTGACATTCTATTTGTGATGCTCACGTGTCTGAAGTGTGAGCTGACACGAGACTGGCGGTGGCTGAAAAGGAGGAGTGATTTTTCTATATTTCTACTCGAGTAGTCGTTTTCTTACTTGTTAATGTTTTATTTAGTTTTTGGTATATTTTATTTAATGAAGGTAAATGTGGCGCAGCGGTATAAACGTAGGAGTGTTTAGGCGACGGTTGTGGGTTCGATTCCAACTCGGGGGAGTGCAATGTTTCCATTTTCTTCGCTTTGGTTACGAGGTAAAGTACGGCGTTACGTTACGACGCTCAATAATTTGGCGGTAAGGTACCTACGAACGTATTTTAATGGGAATGTAGTGTCTTAAGAAAAAGTTCGTAGGTTCCCTGTGCCTTAGGTAACAACCGAGTGACGAATCTCTCTTCTCCTACATTTTTGATTCTTATTTTTACTTTATTTTTATCATCACTTGTTTATTATATTTTAATGAATTCTCTACCAAACATACTAAAACAATAGTCAAACGAAATGAGCCGTTTGTAGCGTTTGATTGAAAGAGCTTTTAGGCAGATATTAATAAATTTGTACCATTTCGAAGTTACATTTACTCTAATGAAGTTACTCCTTGAAATAACAATTATACCGTCTCGATTTTGGGTACGTACGTAGCGAGCTTAATGGATTTTCCAATAGGGGTTAGAATTTGGAGGGGTTTTTCTTGTTTGTAGAAATTAGTAGATTTTATTTGTCTATAAATAACTATTTAATTATGTAATTTTTACTTTTCTTGTATATTCACATAATTGCATAAAAAAGAGAGAATGGAGGGGTCTTAAGGTTACTAGGTTCCCTCTGCCTACCTTGTTATAATTGCGATAAGCTAATTTTTTTTTGCGTCTTTAGTCTATTCACGTCTTTATCTATTCAATGTTTTTTTTAACTCTGTGATCGATCGTAATTATCTTAAGAAAAGAAGTTTCGTATTTTAAGGCATATAACAAACATTATTTTATGTTGAAAGTAGAATCAGAATTTATTATGGTTCTATAAGAGATATGACATATTTCAAATGCCTCCCAGTCTCCATCTATTTACATGTAAATATATAGAAACTAGTGGCCCGCTCGCGGTTTCACCCGCGTGAACTATGTTATTATTAATTTCTGTCTCCATGACTACGTCCTAGTGACGTTTATGCAAAATTTGAGACTCCTAGCATTTGTAGTAACGAAGTTTCATACAAACTTTCGACCCCAAAAACAACCCCTTAGAAATCGAATATTGCAAATTCCCGTCTTAGCGAGCACCTACGTCCTATAAGTAACTCCTATGCAAAATTTGAGATTCCTAGCACATGTAGTTTCTGAGATTTCGTGATGAGTGAGTGACCTTTCGATTTTATATATATAGATAGCTCTAAAATATAATATTACAGGCATGGCACACTCTAAGCGGACGAAGCTTATGGTTATTATACTAAAAAGGTTTCCTCTTAGTCGTTCTTAAAAGCCTACTAGTAATATAATAATGGTACCATGTAATTATAGGTCTTTCACGTTTTACGTTCTGTATATTGTGAAATAAGCAGAGAGAATTGTAACGTCGGTGTAGCTTAACGCCATACTCGCGTTTACAGTCGACAAAGTAATGTTATTTTGTGACTGAACTCGACGATTTGAATTCTGCCATTCAACACGCGATTTCTCGAAAATTAGACGGGAGGTGGGGAACGGTGTGTCTTAACACTTCCTCTGCCTACCCTAGTGCTATATGTGAGATACTAAAAAATAAGGAAAATATTTTATTATAAACAAAAGGAGGTATAAAGTTAAATTATTTTTGTCATAATCTGGCAGTTTTACTCCAAAAGACTAACTATAAACTGTAAAGACAATCACGACACCCAATTATGTAAATAGGGGTCGTTGCGAAGTCTGGCGCTGGTCCAGACCCTAGGCATGGAAATTCAAGACTATTTTCACAATGCTAATTTGCCATTTTTCCTTGTTGTTGTAACATGCCAAAACAAGTACTAATATTATGTTAAAATATTTTAAATGAATATATTTATACGTATATTTAATTTATTAATTTTCTTGTTAATAGAAGTCACTAGTAAATAATAATTTTAATAATAAGGCCGTTGTGGCCATCAGCGTGTGATTGTAACGCGACGGTTGTGGGTTTGATCCCCGATCGAGGGAACGAAATATTATTAATTAGTATTTTCGTTTCTTGGGTCTGCCACCAATCTGTATGCCAAACCTTGAAAATGTTACGGAAGGCGAGAAACGGTATGTCTTAACGCTAGGTTCCTTTTTCCTATCCTGCTATATGCGAGATACGACGTGAACCTGAAAAAAATATATATTTAAATATAGATAGATATATATAGATATAGTAGAACTACGTCGCAATCGTGATATTCTCATACAAACAGACAACCTCACGCGACAACGTGATTGTAAATAATACTAACATATTATACAATTTGTATTGCGGATACGAGCTATTGTTTTCCTGTATGTTTTCAATTTATATATCTCTCTAGGTTAGACGTGGTGCTTCGTGGTGGAGTGATTGTTCACTATGTCTCTCTTAGTTAGTGTTTATATAGAAAGTACTCGTATATTAATTGGTATATTGAGGCTAGTCCTGTGGGTTTCGCCTTGACCACTCGAGGAAATGGAATATGTATTTTTATACTAGCTGTGTCGAGACTAAACACGGCGTTGAGTTCCGTCAATCAACACGTAATGCTTCTTTAATTCGGGGCCGGGGATGGAATGTCTTAACACTATATTCCCTTTGCCTATCCTGCTATTTGCGTGATACAATGTGAACCTAAAAAGAAAAGAAAAAAGTAATATAAACAAAATGTATTATTGTTATTAATTAGATAATTAGTCTTTAAGCTTATAAAAATATATAAATTTAATTGTCGGCTTCGTTAAACATACGAATTGAAAAGAACCAATCAATATCTACATTGTACATTCCATCTAGAGAGTCGAATATTTAAACAGTTAACAGGAGATCGTTTTAATCGGGATTTTAATGAAATCGTTCGTCTGAGTGACCTATTTCTGATACTTTATTAAAGAATTTTGTTTATAGCGTAAAGCTTGTTTATAACGATTGTTTGTTGTGGGTTCTAATCCACTGGGGAGAACAAATTAATTATTAACAATTAATTTGTTTGACCGTAGATATATACCGTATGGTGAGAATAAACTTCTAAAGTTTACAGGTAATGATGATTCTGTAAATGTAATTGAAATAGCAAGGGTTGTGTAATTATTAACAATAGTTTTTTTTAGGAATTTTTTAAAGATTTAGACAAACCTATACATTCATATCTTTACTTCTATACTGATTATTATGCAACTGAAGAGTTTGTTCGGTTGAACACGCTAATCTCAGAAACTACTGGTTCCTCACCTAATGTGATGTGATATATTTTAAAGCCCTCCTCGATGAATGGAGGCTCTGAAGTAGGTACCTGTGGTCAGACTCACCTCAAGCACTTAGTGTGTCATATCACATGTGTCATACGCAACTCTCAGTTATTACCATTTGACTATGCTAATGTCACCACATGTAAAAGCTAATGTTAAAATAATCAAATGTTTAAAAATACAAATAAACAATGTTTAATCTAAAACGAATGTCTTAAATATTTTGGTAACGACGTTGCTATTTACGTATACGTCACGCCTACGCATTGAAAACAATCCTAATTTCGTACAACGTCAGAAGTAGGGTTAGCAAATTAGGTCAGGTATTAAGAGGACTTTTCAAAGTAACTAAAGGTAGACGGTAGAAACGTGGGTGGAAAATCTTGAAATTAAAAGCGAAACAGGTCTGTAGTCTGAATGAAATACTTGAGTTATTATTTATTAGCTTTATACCTTTTAGTTCTTTTAAATTTTAATTTAATTCACACTGTATTCTACATATAGCAGAGTAGGCAGATTTGACCTAGTGTTAAGACACTACGTTCTGCAGCTACCGTTGAATTTTTTTCTGTGTTTCAGTGGCGTTTTGCCTTTGCGTTTGCCCCCGAGTGGGGATCGAACCCACAACCGTCCCGTCACAATCACACGCTCGTGCTCTGTATCACGACGGCCTCAAATCGTAGGTTTTAAATTTACCCTTTTTTAAGTATTTTTAATATAAATAAATTATATAAACTAGACTTGCGGTTTTGTGAAGCAGGAAAGCAGTGGAAATAAACTAAAAGTTGTGTGTGACTCATTCTAAGTGCTTGAGGAAACTCAAGCTAGTAAAGTGGGTTGGTTACATTTATTAGATTTAACGTGATGTAATATAGCCTACTGCCTTTCTCGATAAATTCACTATTTAATACAAACCTAGCAAATCTAGAAAAGATATGTATATATGGATTGAACCCACTCCCATCACATATGTAACATACAACTTTAGTTATACATCTTTCTATTGTATTGTTATAGTACCTAAACCATATTAGTTTATACGCTATTGTCTTCCTATTTTCACGTTACACCTGCTATTTGACAACGGAATAGAACTTTCGCTAAATTATATATTCATTATTCGATTCGATTTGTATTCGCGAATCATTCGAAGAGAGAAACTTTATTTATGACAGTGCTCTTGGATTATGTCATAGTAGTTTTGTAATATACTTATTACTTACTGAACATACAACACGCAAAATGGACTCTCTTCTTTTCTCCTCCTCTACTTCTCTTATTGCTCCCCTTAAGTCCGCGCGAGTGGATCGGACCCATTACGGACTACGTTGAACTCGCAAGAGTAAACTACATGCCTGTGTTTCCACCAATTCACAGTCTGAGCAAAGTAATTATTTTTTATTAATATTTTTATTTATTTTGTATGCGTGATACAGCGTGAAGCTAAAAATAGAACTATATTTATTTTAGTACGAAAATATGGGCACACTTAATTGTTTCCGGTGATATAACCTTAGAGCAATTAACTAATTGAAATTTGTAGTTATCTCCATACATCTATATATATAAAAGCCTTACTTCCTGAAGGTTTTTCAAACATTCGCTAAGTGCTGCACAAGGTTTGTGTAAGGTTGCCGAGATATTTGATGTGTGTGTTTGTCTTATCTCTGCTCTAATTATTTTATTTCCGTTGTTTGATGTCTTATTTTTTATGAGACATTTGCCAATGTTTATAAAGGAGGTATTTTTAGGTGTCTTATAGAAATGGTATCAGGTTGTTTTGTTTAGAAATTCAATTGATAATTTTAAATTATTTTTGCACTAATTAAAGTAAATACAAAATGTTTTACAGAAATTGTTTTAGTCTTTCGAATGCATTTTATGAATAATAATTGTGAAATATTTAAAGTACCGTTTTTTTTATTATTAGAGAAAAAGAGAGAGAGAGCTTTTACTTATAAAAAAAGTACTTTGTTTCTTATTTTTCATTGTTTTTACCAACAATTTCGCCTACCGTGGTCATATAGAAATAACTAAGATTGAAATACTATGCGCCCGGGCTGATACTAAAATTCAAACTGGGAGTTCCTGAGATTAGTGCGATCAATTAGTATAGATATGATTTAAAAATCAATAATAAATTGTAAGATAAAAATGGAGATTTTCAACGAATCAATAGAGGTTATTATTTTGCAGACTTCCTTATTATTTCACTGTAATTAAGTTATGTATGTATGTATATCTAAATACCGTTTCTCAAGAAATCTCTTGCCTTGAAACATAGACGCGCCTTGCGGTTTTAATTTTACCTGATTGCGGTCAGCTTACTAAGATATCGATTATATCTGTGTGAATTTTTGCATACCTACCTCGTGTTTAATATGTGTTTGTTTGGAACGCACTGACCTCAGGAACTACTAGGTCGAATTAAAGAACTTTTTCTATTGGATAATTAGTTCCATTTTCTGCGTAGAACAGTAAAATAGGCTTTATTATATTCCATTATTATTAAGGTAGACGCTTGAAGCTAAATAAAAAAAAAAACAAAATAGTTAATAGATCCATTTTCTATAGAAAACTCTCGTGTATTATACTCCATAGTTCTCAGTTCGATTGTTGCCTCGTCGACTCGAGAGCTGCCATTGTCTTGAGTAGGTAAACGTTTGTAGGTTCCTACACTTCCGTACACATACATTTGTATTTGTTTGGTTTGGTTTTTCTTAGTGTATGTTATAGTTATTGATTATTTTTCACTCATTGAAAGCTTTCAATAATAAAATAAAACAAACATTAAATATCAATAATTTTTCTCATATATCTTCCATGTACAGACAGCGATCAGTTATAATTTTATTGTATATATAGATGTCAGCGTCTGACTGTATATGCGATCGATGTGGGTTCGATTCCTATTCTTTTCATTTGTCTTAACTTAACGCCGGCAAAACTTAACGCCGCGTTTTGCCTCGCCATCAGAGCGACGTAGCATAATAAGACATTTACTACTTTTTTATAATACATACATTATACAGTGCACACCTCACACTGATGTCAATATCCGTCGCGGCAAAACAATGATCGTTTTCACGCTATCTTAGAAACATCCTGATTCGATATCTCCTCTTTGCGGATATTACATATTTAACTTAATGCTTATTGCTTGTACGTGTATGATGAGGTTTTATCTATTTATTTTTCACCGCGGTCTCGTTTAGGTTATGTATTCAGTTTGTGTTAATTAAAAGTGACTTTTTTAGCTTCACGCTGTTTCCCGCATATAGCAGAGGGAAGATGGGAACCTAATGTTGAAAGACTCTGTTAACATTAAAAGACACTTCCTTGCTGATTTTACGCCGAATTGGGAGGCATTGTCAGTGTGTTGAGTGGCGGGATTCTCCGTGCTTTGCCAGGAACTAAAAATATTTGATATGTTATTTTTGAATGGTTTTCGAACCCACAACCCCTCGTGTTTATAGTACATACGTGCCTCTGTTTCACAATTAGATTACTGTTAGTTACTATGAAATGTATAATGCTCTTATATTATAATAATAATTTACCTAAGTCGATTCTCACGTGTATTCAGACTAACACGCTATTTACTAACATGTCGTGATACGTGTTGGAAATACGTAGCTGCGTGAAAGATGACTAGGTGCGCATCGATTTTGATTTTAATATTATGAGTAATTTGCGCCAATGGGTGCCAAGTTTAAAATTTGCTAATTAAAATATGTGCTGTGTTTGGATGAAATATCAGTGGAAGTATTTATAATCCGCTTTCAAGTCTGAGATCGAACTTGAGATGCCGTCTTCATTCATAAATTACCTATAAATGAGAACGACATTTCAAGATCGACCTCAGACGTAAGAGCGATTTATAAATACGTGTAGTTATCATGTACTCTAAAGATACATTTTAAAGAATGCAGGTTTACACTTTTTTTTCGTATTATGAGAGAAATGATTTGTCTGCCAGTGTATCCCTCACATAACAGTGTAGGCACAAGGAACCTGGGTACCTAGTGTTAGGACATTTCCGTTCCCCATTTATTTTTTAAATAATTTCATTAGTTCTATATATATAACGTGTTCTACATATTATATAACATTTTTCGATAACAGAGTATTTATTTAGCATTCAGTATAATTTGAAAAGGAAATACATAATTTCCTAACACGAGTAATTAAGCTCACCGAGCACGTGTGCATCACGTTCCAAGCCCAAGCTGTCACGGAAGCGGCTAAAGTTAGCCCTCGATACGTTTGTTGATTGACGCCATACAAACATATAGCTAGCTAACCTATATGTGTGTTTGTTTGTTTGTTTGTTTATCCTCCCTTAGATTGGGAAACTTGTGTCGTTGTGTAGAGCTTTTGTTAGTGAAAGCGTAGTTATGTTGCCTCATGGTGTGAGCCTGTACCGGTACCGGTATGCGCCTAATCAGCGTTCCGCGTATGTAACGCGAGTCCCCTCATGCCATGGGAAACAAACGTAGTGTTTTAGTTTTAATTATTATATATTTTATTCCTCAGTCGATTAGAGCATGCACTTCTGTTCGGTCGATTCAGTAGTTAAGTTAATTTTAAGTTAGTTATAAGAACATAAACCTCTGTTCTTATTTTAATTAAAGTAAATTTAAATTTAACTTTCTTAGTTATTTTTAAAAGCCCACTCGCGCTCCCGTAAACATGTCTGCGTATATGAAGTGTTTTTGTTTTTGTTTGTTTTTATGTTTGTTTGTATTAGTTGGTTGTAATTAGAGATTAATTGTCATTAAATGTGTGTAGTTTATTATGTCATACCTACAACTTAATATAGGCTTGCGGGATATAGCGTGAAGCTAAAAAAATGTAGGATTGTTGTATCTATGCACTTTTTCTATTTATTTATATATTTATTTATTTATTTTTATTATGTATGTGTATTCTATGTAATTTATGAGATAGTATTTATGCAGGTGTATAAAGATCTCTAAGATTAGTTTGCCTGGAAGAGATCACTTTTAGTGATAAGGCCGCCCTTTCACATTTCTTTTTTTGTACGATTTATTTTTTGTTTTTGTTAAATATGTTTAATATGGTGTGAAATAAAGAGTTTTTATATTATGTTATGTTATTGTTTACAACGTAATATTTTTAGCAATATTTTAATAATAAGTATAATATTTACATAAATACAGCCATTTTCTCTTAAAATATATTGTTTTATGTTTATCTAAAGAAATTCTTGGGTTAACTGTGAAATCTAACGATGCACTTGTCACTCCTGAACCCCACACCCACTACCACGTCTCCTAGACAGCAGTCAGTTTTAATTAGGACATGTCTCAAGTGTTATACGATACGCAAAGCTATTAATTATGGTTTCTATACACTTCGTCGGCTTGGAGTGTAAACATGCTGAATCTGTTTTTTTTTATTGAAATTCTAATACCATTTGAAAGTGAATAAAAAAAATAATGTAGAGAGTGTAGAAGTAGGAGAGAATTCAAAAGAATTTTCGAAATATATATTTTTTTAAATTTATGGTCATGGTAAGGCCAAGGCCAAGTCATCAATCCTTTAAATTTATCAATTTTATAAATATTTGAATAGTTCATTCAGAATTCTAAAATAAATTTGAAGTGTCTCTGTCTACTGATAACACCTGTCGTTCTTATCTCGTTTACATTGCAAGTGTTTGAGACGTGTATTTCCTGGTGTTTCATTAGAATATTCATATTGTAGGTGTATGGTTTACTTTTACTTTCATTTTAAGCTTTTTTTATCTTTATTTTAGATATTTTACTATCTTTAGTAAAAGGTGGTTGAATGGTCTGTCGTCTGTTAAAAGACGTGTGTTTTAACACCCAGAAAAACTAATTCTGCCAATTCCACTATGTGGGAATAAGTGTTAAGCTACTATATGATACCTATAAGATGTGAAAAATCTATCAATCTACTTATCTATGAGGTAGAATTAAAAACTTTAAGTTTTAAAACTATATAATTGATATAAAACCTCCGTAAAACATCAAGTAAATGTAAAAAAAAATCACATTTTTATTAAGATTCTTGATATTTTTCAGTAAGTTGTAAATTTTCTAATTCTATAATATAATTCAAACTTTCGATCTGCCTCTCTCGATTGCAAATATTTACCCTATTCCGTCCTTGGACTCTGGCACGGTTCAATCACTCGCTTACGTAATTTATTTACATCGAATGATGCTACTACAGTCTACTACACCCAATCAGGCACGTTTAAACTAAGAAACTATACAGAATAATAATTATTATTATTCTCGTTTTTTTTTAATGTTTCACGCTGTATCCCGCATGTGCACTTTTTTTCTTTGAATAGGAATTGAACCCTCAACCTGTCGCATTATTTACAGTCACGACGGGTCGTTCATTTTGTATTGATTGTATTGTTTTAACCAAACAAACTATTCAGCTTTATAATATTAATAGAAGTTGATGTTTTGTGTATTTTTTATTTAATAATAAATTAAATAATTATACTTTAGTAACTCAAGTATTCTTGTTCATTTGAACTTAAAAATCTTTTGTTAGTTCTATAAGTGTTAATTTGAAAACGAAATTAAATAATACTCTTTTAATTTAAGTAGACCTCGAGCCACCATTAGACTAAACAGCTTTTGACCTATTTCAATTTATATTGTCGTTTCTTTTTTCTCGTCATTTTAGTATCATTCACATGGCAAAGTAGATAGAGGGAACCTTGGGAAGCCTAGTGTTATAACACTCTGCTCCAATTAAAACGCTTGCGTTCTCTACTTTCTGCCGAATTCAACACCACGCTTTTCCCTCACCAAAGCGAAGAAATAAAGAAATCAAATAATTTAGAGCGGAAATCGAACCCACAATCGTTGCGTTATGCCCCTGGATCACGACGGCTTATATATATTCTCTCTAATATCCCATGTATATTTTTCATTTCTTAAGTTTATTTTATGTTCAGGTTCGTTGTACTCTATCTGCTTAATAAATTTCCAGAGAAATTTAATCAAGCGAAATTGCTTTGACAAGTAAATTACGTTTCAACAACTTTATAAATTGTGTTTGTCTTTTATTGATGTTTTAATTTATGTATTTGATTGTTATTTTTGAATTTCTTTATTTTTTATATACGTATAACCAGCAACACTAACGTCTTCATCATCTTCTTCAAAGTTGATGAAGATTACAAAATAAATTGTATTTTAGTGCATTTCATTACAAAAAGAACACGAAAATTCAAGTGATTGAGTAAAATGACTATTACTGTAAATATAAAGTCGTCTGTAAAATATTTTCAAAGTAAACTTGTACACCGTATTAGAGCTAGCGAATACGAACAGAAATAATATGGTTTTGCGCAATTGGTTGCTTTAGATGACATCGATCATTGAACTCTACGTCGCCAATATCGATCTCTTTGTCTCAAAGATTAATATTGATTGATGATATCGCAGGGTATTTGGAGAAACCTTGAAAGTTGAACGCGTAACTATCTAAGATATTAAATGTGTAAGGCACATGCTGTGCTATTGACCATACTTGTATTTAAAACAATTTGATTGGGGCCATTAGTGGCGCTATGGCACAAGGGTGTGACTGTAATGTGATAGTTGTGGGTTCGATCCCCATTCGAGGGATTGAATTATTATTTCTTCATATTTTCATTTCTTCGCTCTAGTGTTGAGGGGAAGTTTGAGTGACACTAAACACGCATTGCCTCTAGAGTTAGGTTGGAAATGGAGAACGGAGTGTCTTAACACTAGGGGGAACTGCGTACAATTCTAAAAGTCGAAGTTACATGATCGTAAAAGAAATAAAATTAATCCGAACACAACTTAGCTAATGGTCTGAGAAACGAGCCTTAATGTAGACCATTTAATGTAGGATTTATGGTAATTGTAACGTTGGTACCAGACCGAGACATTAAATTTCATTATCTACTACTTAATGAAATGGCGAAAGTCTTCATTTTTGTGGAATTTTTGTTCATTTTATGTTTATATTCACATCGCTTCGATTTCGCTTCGCTTCGATGCGATCGCTTGCGAAAAGTTATTTCAATATTGGTTTAAAGCAACTAGACTCAAATATAGTATCTTCTTTTGATTATTAAATATAATACATACATTATTATTAAGTTAGGAGAAAAACAATTTACTTATGTTATTTTATTATACAGTAAAACTTACTCTACATAGGTACGTTAAAGTCACCTTGTATATAGGCGGGAGCATACAGCAGGATCGGCAAAGGGAACCTAGTGTGAAGACACTCTCCCATTTAAACTAAAACTGCTAACGATCAAATTTCCTAACTTCTAAGACCAATGAAGGTGTTCCACTGTGGCTTATAGACTTTTTTTCCTAGATTCTAGAACATCCTTCCAATAGAAATTTCTAAACATATCACTATCATACGTTTCTAGACAATTGACATATTAGGTTATCAACGGCGCCGTTCTGCCCTAACGCGGCACAGACATACATACATATATATCTCATATACTCGTAGTACGCATTGGCGAGCCGGCGCCGGTGACTAGGTCGCGCTGCATGAGTCCGTGCACTTGTTTACTACTTGTTGTTGTTATCAGTGAGATATCGGTGGACTGATAACGAGTGTTTTATGATACGTCCAGTCGTTTAGATGATAGATGAAATGGGAATGATTTAAGTGGGAACTAAGTTTGAGTTCTTTGTTTTAATTATATGTGAGATCTTTTAAAAGTAAATTATAGGCTTTTGGTTCGCCTTTGGCTTTCAAAATCAAAACATTATTTATTTAACTAGGCCATTAGAGGCATTTTTGAATCAGTCAAGTTACATAATAATGACAGTTTTACAGAGAGCTACCACCAGCTCGGTTGGCAGTTCTGCTGTGAGCCGGTTTTGTTTGTATGGTCAAATGGAAATATTTAGGGAGTTATATATGATAAATCCTAAGTGTCTATGATACCTCTGTCCAATACAAAAAAAGAATTCCTAAGTTTAGTGTATACAAAAAACTCTTTAGCTTTCTAATATTACTACAGATATCATAAAATATGTAACGTTGGTTATTATGTATTATTATTATTGTTATGTATTCTAACGTTTGTAAACAAGTGACGTTACTTATTATCTCATGATATATCGCAGGATATAGAAAAAATCACACAGTACAAATTTCGCAAACATTTACCAATTATTTTATTATAGAACTGGAAAAATATTTTAATTAATATAATCTTCATCTTTGTCAACAGTTGACGAGAAGATCTTCTGCTGCCACGGCGGCCTCTCTCCCGACCTCCAGGCCATGGAACAGATACGCAGGATCATGCGGCCCACCGACGTGCCCGACCAGGGTCTGCTCTGCGACCTGCTCTGGTCCGACCCTGATAAGGATACTGCCGGGTGGGGGGAGAACGATCGTGGTGTGAGCTTCACTTTTGGCACGGAGGTATGATATTTGAACTTTATGGATGGGATTGTGGGTAAGCTAGTTAATGAAGTTTGGGCGAAAGTGGGAAACTAAATGACTTAACCCTAGGTTCCCTCTGCCTACCCTGACAACGCTTAAAATGAATATGTTATACGAGTATATCACACCCTATATGAAATAGAGAAGGTACTGCCAACATTGCGGATATTACAGTGAGAGAGTAAATTACCCCTTGCCGACTCGTTGGCAGCTTTAATACGAAATTGATTAAAGTCGTGTCGTGTGTTGGTACTTGTATGACTCATACAGAACGTTCATTATTAGCTGTTTCTTTTATAATTATTGTGCTTTGCTGTAGTTTTCTTATTTCTTACCTAACGAAAATGGAGGGAACAGAGTGTCTTAACACTATTTACGCTACTACAGGGTGAGTCATATTGAACTTTCCGGTTTTGGAAGGACGTTGCACGAAGAAGGGAAGGAGTAGAAGGGTGGGGATGGTGTCATTAGACGCGCCATGACATGCAGTTTTAGTGTGAGCAATGGCTTGGTCGGGACAACATCGTGCGTTCGTAGTTGAAGAGTTTATTAAAAATGGCGGCTCCGTGATCACAACACAGCGTGCGTTCCGTTTACATTTTGCTATTGGTCGACGTGATCCCATTCCCACTGGACCAACAATCAGAAATTGGGTATCAAATTTTAGAGCAACATCATCAGCATTAAAAACAAGACCACAAGGCCGAATTAGGACGTCAACGTCAGCGGAAAACGTGGATAGAGTGCGGGCTTCAATTCAACAATCCCCTCGGCGTTCTGTTCGGAAACATGCCGCTTCACTAGGATTATCTTTCAGTAGTGTCCGCAGAATACTGCATAGAGACCTTAAATTTCACCCATACAAGATTCAGGTAGTGCAAGAATTAACAGTTAGAGACTTAGACACACGAACAAATTTATGCCGCGACATTCAGCAGATCCCCCGCACTGCTGTTTTGATCTTCAGTGATGAGGCACATTTTCACCTCGCTGGGGTTACCTGAAGGAAAAGGTGTACACGCATCGTCCCCGAACCATCGATGAACTGAAGGCTGCAATCACGGAAGAAATCAATGCTATTCCGCTGAATATGACTCGACGAGTAATGGACAACTTCCGGGAAAGGCTTCAGCAGTGTGTGGTCAATGGAGGTAGACATTTACAGGATATCATTTTTAAAACCAACTAAATTAAAACTGCATGTTATGTGCTTTCAAACAATAAAATAATTTTTACTGCATGTCGCTTTGTTTTTAATACACACCTTATTGAAATCGGAAAGTTCAATATGACTCACCCTGTATATCCGGGATATAGTAGAAGCTGATAAAAAATCCCCTTAGTCTGTCTATTAGTGAAAACCTTATTAAAATCCGATGCGTTTACTTTTGTAAATTTTAAGAATACATGTATGGAAACAGCTTTGTTTTGTATTATGTAAAGAAAGGTCATTATCATAATTGCAGTACAAAGGTAAAAGTCGTGCCCGTCTTACGTAACCAGCATCCGCGTATCATGTGGACAGACGGACATGAGCACGCTACCATGTCGATATTTATTTGTTTACCATTATATAATTTATTTATCTATTAATTATTAATATTTCATTATATATTTATCTATGTATATAATGTTTATTGCCTCGCCTTGTAAACAGCGACGTTTGAGGAAGTATCGTGTTTTTGCTTTTAGTGAAAGTACTTGTATGTATGATATATGTAGATTAATTTATATTTATTTATGTAATTGTTTCATAACTACTTTATACTAGGAGGGTTTGTTTGTTTGTATGTTTATCATAGTCACTAACGAGGAGGCAGACTGAGGCAAGTCGTTCTATTCCCACTCGGGGACATGAAAACTTTAATGTTTTCATTTTTTCGCTCTAGAAACGAGGCGAATTCCGCTGCTCAACACGAAATGTCTAAGGTATTCGACGGAGTATCTTAACACTAGGTTCCCAGGTTTCCTCTGTCTACCCTCCCATGTGCGTGATAGCGTTAAGTTTTTTGTTGACCACCTACCAATTTTTTTACAATTTTATCTTTTCATTAGATAGCTTTTTAATATATTTTTAATTTAGTAAGATTGTACTACATTTAAAATTAACGTTTTTAGAGCTTGGATAAAAATAATCATTATTGAATCCTAATACAGGGTGGAAGAGGCAGCGCTTCTTTAACTGAAACTGCATATAGGGTAAAATATTTCAAACCCAGAATTAAAAAAAATAATCAAGGGACCTCAACGGTTTGGACGTAGGATTTTTTTTTCATTTCACTATTTTTATCCATACCTGTATTTCGTGTCACGCACACATACGTATGCGACGTTGCCGCTTTGACAGGTAAGTGTGTGCGTGCCTATGTTATATTTTACAAATGGCGTTTTATTTTAAAACGATAATTTTATTATTTATTTTGTTTGAAAAAAAAAACTTTTTCATTTTTGAGAATTATTTTTTTTCCGAATTATATTAGGCTTTTATAGAGTAGTTAAAACTGTGGTTTCATTTAAAGTGGCGCTGACAATTCCACCCTGTATATGATTTTTCATTTCCAGGTGGTTGGCAAATTCCTCTCGAAGCACGAGTTCGACCTGATCTGTCGCGCTCACCAGGTGGTGGAGGACGGCTATGAGTTCTTCGCGAAACGACAACTTGTCACCCTC
Organism: Heliconius numata; assembly: GCA_016802625.1. Classification (NCBI taxonomy): domain Eukaryota; kingdom Metazoa; phylum Arthropoda; class Insecta; order Lepidoptera; family Nymphalidae; genus Heliconius; species Heliconius numata. Next base: position 1,565 of record JAEBDU010007886.1, on the reverse strand, counting down.
TTCTCCGCGCCCAACTATTGCGGAGAGTTTGATAATGCTGGTGAGTTATTGTCACTTTTGTATATATTTTGGTGTTGTTTTCTTTCTTTTTTTAGGTTTTTGAAGTTTGTGTTGTTTTAGTTGAGTATATTTATATAAGTAATAATAAATACATAAATTTTATTTACTTTACATAAATTAGTTTTTTGTGTATAAAATGATCAGTGTATAACAGACCCAAAAAAAAAGTTTATAATATATTGCTTTTTTTCAAATTCCAGGTGCCCTCATGTCCGTAGACGAAACGCTCATGTGCTCGTTCCAAATACTAAAACCTGCGGACAAACGTAAACTGTATTCCGGTCTCAATATGGGCAGACCCAACACACCGCCTCGTGCACAGCCCAAGAATAAGAAAAAGTAAGTTTTTTATGTTAATTTATGTGTATTTATAAGTGTTTTTGTCATTTAATATATGTATGTAACTCATGTTATATGATTGGTTCAAGGCGTAAATTGATTATTTCTATGTAAAATAAATATATGTAAATGCAGTATAATTAAAAATTGTTAAAATATAAGTTTTAGATTTAATCTGAAACAGTATATAAAAATTTATAAAAAGAATTACTAAGCTGGGGATTTCATAGATTCGTGCACCAGCTCATTCATATACTAATGTTATACTATAATCAAATTTCCAAATTAGTTCAATTGTAAACATGTCGTATCTAAATTATATTGTATCGAAATAATTTTAATTTAGTCTAATAATATATATTTTAAATTAAACTATTTTTTATAGTCCCTTTCATTTTTATACTGCTGCAAAGGGTTCGAAATGTCGGGTTTCCAAAAATGTATAATCCTAAATATACGCGATTAATCTAATTAAAATAGTTTCATTTAAAATGTGTAATAATCGTGAAAATCAAAGAACTTAATATATATGTTTTTAATATTGTAACAAAATACAATTGTGTAATTTTTTTCTTTATTATAACTGTTATTTTTATTTAATTCAGAGATATTTGAGGCCGACATCTGTTAAGGTATTAGAGTGTTAACTAATACTAACATTGAATTTAACGAAATAACATTAAAAAATATATATTTTATACATTTTATTATGACACGCATGTACTTTGTGTGTTTTGGGGGGTTTCTTATGATTTTTGTGTTTGACTTTGTCGAATTTCCCACGAATTAACGAAACCCGGCCATTTTAAATTAACTCTATGCCTATAAAAGAAAAACTACCAATTAATTTAAAATTAGGTTGCATTTTTATACGAATAAGGTCTAAATTATTCAAAATTGAATCCTATTATACCCGTAAGTTCCTATTTATTATAAATTAAGCTCTATTCCCGTATAAATAAAGTCCAATTAACCCTATTTAATTGTCCCGCAGTTAGCCATCGCATCGAAGTCGACGACTTGCATGGATCCCCGCGATACAACACATTGCCTACGTTTTGACAGCTTTTCTTATGAAAAAACAACCTTTTTTTTACCTATCTATGTATGTCCAAAAATTTTCGCTTTTTTTCTTAATGTCTTAGAATTATAGGTTTTGAACTTTA
>JAEBDU010007880.1:0-13816 GCA_016802625.1 Heliconius numata | reverse complement strand
AAAAAGCTTTTATTTAAAAGCCCTAAAAAGGAGAAAATAAAATTTGTCTTTTAAATTTTAACTATCAACTCATAACCTCATTGTACACAATTTATATGATCATAAAAGCTTGTCGCGCGATTTACTTGTGTATCTAAACTAGTGCTAATTTAATTATGTAAAATCTGCTAAGTTTCAATTTAATTAAATATTTATTAACGCGACAAGCTTTTATAATCATATAAATTGTGTACAATGAGGTTATGAGTTGATAGTTAAAAGTTAAAAGACAAATCTTATTTTCTCCTTTTCAGAGCATTTAAATAAAAGCTTTTTCTAAAAATGATTTTTTGCTTATAATTTATTTTTTACTTTTTAGTTACCACTGGCTAGGTTTCTCACACTAGATGTCACATTATTTTTCTAATTATTCTCGACAAGCCCTTTCATTTGATACCCGTATTGCAGATGTGCATAAATAATAACTATTCCGCCATCTTAGATGTTCCGCCATATTGGATTTAGAAAAACGTCACATTTTTCGAGTTACTCTCAATGAACCCTTTCAATAAATATCCATATTGTAGAAGTAGACTAAAATTAACTATTCGGCTATCTTAGATGGTCCGCCATATTGGATTTAGAATGACGTTAGATTATTTTTCGAGTTGCTCTCAACGAGCCCTTTCATTTGATATCCACATTGCAGAATTGCAAAAATAATAACTATTCGGTCATCTTGGATGGTCCCCCATATTAGATTTAGAATGACGTCACATTATTGTCCAAGTTGCTCTCAAGAAGCCCTTTCATTTGATACCCATATTATAAAAGTGCATTAAATATAACTATTCCGCCATCTTGGATGGTCTGCCTTATTAGATTTAGAATAACGTAACATCATTTTTCAAGCTGCTCTTAAGAAGCCCTTTCATTTGATACCCGTAATATACAAGTGCATCAAAAATAACTATTCTGTTACTTTGGATGGTCCGCCATATTGGGTTTAGAGTGACGTTATACTATTTTTCGAGTTACTCTCAACAAGCCCTTTCATTTGATATCCATATTATAGAAGTTCATGAAATATAACTATTCCGCCATCTTGGATGATCCGCCATATTGTATTTAGAATGAAGTCACAAACTTTATCGTGTATTCTCATCCAAACCAAATGTGTATACAAAATTTCAGCTCAATCGTACGAACATACCTTTCATTATATGAAAGCACAAAAAACGTGAATCGTGTCAATTATATTGGATTTCAAGTGATGTCACATTATTTTTCTAATTGTTCTCGGCAAGATCTTTCATTTGATACCCATATTGCAGAAGTGTATAAATAATAACTATTCCGCCATCTTAGATGTTCCGCCATATTGGATTTAGTATAACGTCACATTATTTTTAGAGTTACGGTCAACGACCCATTTAATTTAATATCTATATTGTAGAAGTAGACCAAATAGATACTCGGCTATCTTCGATTTCCTTCTTATGGGATTTAGAATGACATCACATTATTTTTCGAGTTGCTCTCAACGAGCCCTTTCATTTGATAACCATATTGTAGAAGTACATTAAAAATAACTATTCTGCCATCTTGCACTGTCCGCCATATTAGATTGAGAATGACGTCACATATTTTATCGTGCATTGTCATCCAAAGTAAACGTGTATACAAAATTTCAGCTCAATCGGTTGAAGATATCTACTTCAAAATTGAGCTCAAAGATTTCACCCGAACCCACATACATACATTGCAAGTTAAATAAAAGCTTTTAAAAAGAAGTAAGTATCATATTTATGTGATTGTGGTAAATATAATCAGAAGAGTTTATTTGGCTGAATTAACTTATCCTAGGAACTACTAGCTCGGGTTAATTTTTTTGTTGGAGATTCATTTATCGAAGCAAGCACAATAATCGTTTTATCTTACTCTGGCAGTCTTTAGAGTTAGAATATTTTATATATATAGCTCTTTGTTATTACCATTTGACCAGGAACGCAGCCGCGTATAAAATCTAGTAATATATATAAATCTTCAGTTACTAAAAGATTGACAGACAGGGCATAGGCGAAAATTTTTGTTGCCAGCAATGGGTACAAAGAAATGGATAAAGTGGAATACGCTCAGACAATATTATTAATAGATTTTCGGCGAAAAGTGAAGAACGGAAGTGTCTTAAAACTAAGTTCCCATCCCAAATCAATTCTATATGCAGCATACTGCGTGAACCTAACAAAATATGACTAAAGTACGTTTGTTTCAATATACCATTTGTCAACGCGGGTAAAGCTGGAGGGAAAAACTAGTAACTGATATTGTATAATCTTATTTATAGTGTAAATTGAACCTGCGATCCATGTTAGTAGCTAAAATATTGTACCATAACCGAAAATAATAGACTGTGATAAATTATTGTTCTTAACAGATGGAAACTTTCACAATGAACAACTGACAAATGTCTGCTTTAGTTATATCTTCTCGTACTCTTGAATATTACAACTAGTATAAAAGCTCTATAAATTATATTTTATTATTACTTATAATAAATATTATAAGGCGAAGCCGTCGTAGCGTAGGCACACGCAACGCGACAGTTGTGAGTTCGATTCTCATTGGAAAGAATGAAATATTTCATATTTTAATTTATACGCTCTGATAACAAGGTAAAGCGTGGCGTTAAGTTCTGCCACTCTTCACTCGTTCTCCACTCGTAATACCTTAAGAATTCGGCAGAAAGTGAGAAACGGATGAACGGAACCCTAAAAAGAACTACCTAACCTACTCGCAACTAAGTTTAATTATATATTTTTCATTTCCCCATACACTATTACTATAGTACAGGGTTCAAATTCGCGTGCGTTTTTAGATTTACTTTGAAATTAGTAAGATTTCAAGCAAGTTGGGCTTCACAAAGGCATATTTGTACTAGTCCGTTGAAAGTTAGCGCAACACTCGCTACGTCATTAGAGCGTGGAGTACGGCTAAGTGGCAAGTTGCAAGGCAAGCAGACGGGTTTTAGAAAGGAGGAGGAAAAAACAGAAACGTCAAGTTTCAGGAAAAGTGTGTAGTTTGTTGAGGATTATAGCAAAATATGTGTGTATGAGAGAGTGACATAGCGACTGTAAACGTAATGGTCGTGGATTCGATTCTTGTTAGACCAAGTGCTGCTATGAGTTACGTCACTCAACACGAAATGTATCTAAAATCGAAAATGGGAACGGAGTGTCTTAACACTGATAAATCCTATCCTATATCTCCTGTGTACGGGATGCAGCGTGAAGCTAAAAATGAGTGAATGAAATGAACAAGAGGTTACGATATTAGTATAAGAATAATTTTATTAACGTAGTATAGAAGAAGTGTTTGTCTGTATAAGGGTGGTACAGTGTTCGATAATGATTCAACGGAAGATATTTTAATTATTTTCATTTGTCTGTAAGACAAAAAGATTATAATTAGCTATTCATATAATTATCAAGATCTAAAAATGATTATAATGTGTGAACTTAAAATATTATAAAAATTATTCCACCACTCAACATATAATATTTAAAAAAGGGGGCGTGAGTAAATTCCATGAGAGTTTCACATTTTGTATAAATAGGTCATATAGCAAAAGAACAAAAAAGATAACAGAGAGACCAGTCACTAGGTTTCCTATTAACTCTGCTATTGAAACCTGCTCATAAAAGTGCCGACATATTTTGTTCCTAAATGCAAAAACGTATATTCGTCGTGTATATGCTACAACTTTTAATAAAAAGGCCAACTCTATGATTGACATGCAGTTAGGTGAAGCCCCGCGTCAGGATTCCAAATAAAACTGACAACTTGACGTAGTCCACCAGCTTTAGTGTTTTGGATATCTATTTTTCAGTTTCACCATCGGGTTAGTTCGTAGGGACTGTAATAGGTTATTTTTTTGTATGTCTATACAATTTTTACATGGCAACGTTTGGTATTGGACTTCATCACCTAGTACGTTATTTGTTTGACGCACTGAAATAATAAAAAAAGAAACTATTAAAAGTCACTAATATATATTTTAGAATGTTTCAGAGTTCTAGTTAGATCGTCGAGGTGCATTGCAAAGTAATGGACTGTTTGTGTGTAATTAATGATTGATTCGAATCCTGCTAGTAGGAAAATTTATATTTAAAACGTTTTTGTTATTTCTCGGGCGAACGGTTTCAACCGAGAACGGAGCGGATTCATTAAGGACTACGTTGAACTCACGAGATAAATATCTACTTGTATTTCCTCCAACAAAAAGTCGTGTGGACAGGACCGAGTGAACAGAAAGAGTTGAAATGAACTCGCTCATTTCTAGGCAGCAGAGTGAGATACAGAATCCAAAACTCTTTGTACATGGAAATGTAGACCTATTTTATTTAAAAGGAGTAAGTTCCGCCTAAACATTACCCGCTCATTTCTCTTTTCTGGTGATGATATGCATATAAAATTTGTATTCACGTTCATAAAAAAATACTAATAAACTAAAACTTAGTATTTTAGCCCCACAAGTGAAGTCACCCGCAAGTTTCCCCCAGATTCGGTGATAAGTGTCATTACATTCGTCTCGCCTTCCCATCGAACCCTTATTTGTTTGGTCTCTCCGTACAAGCGATTTGCTATTAAGATTTTTTCACTATAGGCTCTAAACAACCGTCAAGTTTGAGCATTAAAGTTTAAAATTCCACCTATTTTCTTATTGTTTCAGACATTTTGAATGCGTTCTTAATAAACACTTCAGTGGGCTTTGTTTTTTACTGACTTTTTATGTATATCTGTATGTGTAATGGCGGTGATGGAGTGGTCTGGTTTTATTGAGTGTGTGAGAGGTAGTGGATTTGAATCAGATAAGAATAGTAATGTGCTTAGTACTCTATGAGTATTAAAGTTTTTTTTTTAAATCTTTGATGGGTCGGGTTGTCGAGATCTCAAAATGTAATGTCATTTTTTTGAGTAATTGACATAAAAAATTAGGAAGGAGAAAGAGACAAATTAATGGGCATCGTACTTTTATCCCTATTTGATAATATTTTTTTTTATGATTGCTTTTAACCACTAAAACATTTATTTTGGTTTGAAACCACAATAATGAATTCAATGTGGAATTTTCTAAATTTTAGTAGGGTATTCGCGATAAAACATAACGCTCCCAAATTATTTTATGAGGTATTTCTTATGGTAAGCGTGACGGTTGTGGGTTTGATCCCCACTCGAGGACACCATGGTAACAATTGAAAGCGCGTCGTAGATTCTACTAGACATGCAAATTGGGCTGAAAGTTGAGAATGGAGAGTTTCCTCCGCCTACCCTGGTATAAGCGGGATATAGCCTGAAAAAAGAAAAAAACCCTTAACACTTTAACTTGGTTTGATTTCAGCGTTCCCAATTAGCTTTAAAAAAAATTATCCGCATGAAAAGTATCAAGGGGCGGTTTTAGAACTCAATAGACGTGTAGCTGTACGAATTCACTTTTTAACGCTTACAGAAAAGATGGTAATATATCAAAGACATTTAAAACTTCAACTCTATGCACTTAAAAATAGGATTTAAATTTGAAAAAAGAGAACAGTAAAGGTAAATCTAATTTGATTTGTAGAGTCGTGCGGAACATGGTCTTTTCTGACAGCCAACTTTTCAGTTAATTAGTGTGATTTGGGGTTTTCCAGAGTACATGATGCTGTACTTGGTATCCACGAGCAGCCTTTTGGGGTGAAAACTCAACAAAATTTAAAGCTTTTCATGATATTTTCATCTACTTTTTTTTAGCTTCATGCTGAATCCCATATATAGCGATGTAAGCAGAGGTAGGTGAGTGTTAAGACACTTAGTTCTAGTTTTCGGAATATTGTGTGTTGTTTTCCTCGAGGAACATTTGTTAAATAAAAAAGTTTTTGTGGTTTGGTTAAAGGGCGGCGTCAGGGTTCGTCACACTAGGCAGGAAAAAGAGAATGGAATTTTAAAATACCAGGTGCTGTCGAAGTGATCTGCTAAAATAGGATATACTTCTTCTCTATTCATGTGTATGCACTATTTTTTACCCCAATATATAAAAAAAGATCAGTTTTATATGAAAAAAAAATAGTATATATGTAAGTTTATTTTTATATTATTGACTTATTTTATTATATATTATTTAATTATATTTCATAAAATTTGCACTGAGACGTTGTCCCCTTTCTCCTGATTACAATTTTTCCGTAATGTTTCAAAGGTTGTCTTGTAGAGATTGCTTAAAGCAATAAGACCGCCTTTGCATACGTGTTTTTCTTTCAATTTTATTTGTTTTGTTCTTTGTATATATTTCTTTTATGTGTGCAAAAAAGTATATTCTATTCTATTTTATTCTATATACTTTAGTATTTTTTTAGAATTTCCTTAAAGCTTGAATTTCGGAAAAAAATAAAAAAAATCAATAATAAAAATGTTTTAAAAAGCACAGTGAACTCAATGAGTTGGAGCTGTGGAATATTAAAAATAAGGAAGGAATGGGGCGAAGTTCAGAAACGGTATTTTGTAAGAGTTTTGCGGATATTAGAGACACTAGAAGAGATATAACATTTATTTTTCATTTATAATTTTTAAAAACATAAATATAACGAGTCTCGAACTAGCACTTCTTGGAAACCGTCCAAGCGCCGCCACTAAGCCACAAGCCGTTTTAATTAGCCTATATAACTATAAGTCAAAATACTTATATACCTACGCTTGCTACAACTTATTTATATTCTTAACGTTTCTGGGACAAAATACTGATAAACCAAATAATTGCTTTGAATTATCATTTGGCAGGCAGCAAAATGAATAAATTTATTTATTTTCAGCTTCGGGTTTTATGAATGTGTAAGTGCCTTTAGTACCTACTTCTTTCTATATTTTCCGTCCAAATTCGAGACTTTGAAAGTAGAATACCTAAACTAACACCATCCTATGCTAACCGAGCGATAAAATCATTGCCTCGAGTAGAAATCGAACCCACAGCCATCACTACACGCTGGCCTCATGCTGTTATCATCTTTTGAGTACCTACCTACTATTTTTAACCCTTTCAGTCACCCAACCTCCTTGTACCCTAACAAACTTATAAGGAGAGTAGTTAAAAATTTTCTTTTTTAAAGTGTTCCACAAACTGAAAACCCTCTAATGGAGGGAGCCATTAAGCATTCATCGATTCTTAATTTATCTTACTTTTAGATTTTTCTTCTTTCAAATCGCAAAGTTAAACGCGAACACTTTTTCCTTAGATCCCTTTATTAAGTGCCGTAAATCTTAAATTTATTGTTTTATCGCTAATTTGGGCGGTTTAATCTTATTGAATTATAATTATTGAATTCTTAATGTAGGAAAATTTGTAGGCCGTCGTGGAAAAGCGGCGCAATGTATGTATGATCGCAAACACTATGATTGGGGGTTCGATTCCCACTCAGAGAGATGCATTGTTTTAATTTCTTCGCTCTGTCAAGAATACAAGGTGTGGTAGTGAGTACTGCCACTCATCACACAGTGTCTCGAATCTGGGCGGAAATTTAGGAATCGAGTGTCTTAATCCTAATATGGCTCTACCATTCTATACAGCTAAAAAAACGTAAAAAAAAAATTTTTATTTCATCCTAATTAAATTTAAATGCATTGATTTACTCTAAATTAAATCAAATTTATTTAGTTTCGCTTTTTTTCATGTCTACGTGTTTTATATACGTACATATTAATTTCATTATTTAAAACACCGTATATATTTAACTATAAATTATATATGAAACCTATTTTCGTAAGATATTACAAATGACGTGTACAAAAAAATTGACAGTGCTAAAATAAATTGTTAAATATACATATTTATTAAAAAAAATTACAAATAAATATAGTAATGGAAACATATGGCTACCCCTACCCATATCCACAACAAGAAGAATATCCTGAACATTGTAAGTTATTTGGTTATATCGAATATGTTTATTGGACATATTATTATTATTATTATTATATTTTAATGTCACGCTATATCCGCATATAACAGGGTGGGGACTAAGTGTTAAGACACTCCATTCCCCACTTGCCGCCCAATATTTGAAACACTAACTCAATGATGCGTTTTTCCACGTAACCAGAGCAAGGAAATTAAATTATTCAATATTTCATTTCCATGAGTGGGAATTGAACCCACAACCGTCGCGTTTACGATCGCATGCTTGTGCCCCAATACCATGATAGCCTCATTTAAGAACTTAATGAACTGAATTTCATATGAAATAATTTCAAATATTTTACAGTGGCTCATGCTCATCCCGATCATGGTGACGGAATTGAATACTATGGAATGACACCAGTAAACGACAAGAGAGGCAAGCGGTAAGTGAAGTACACCTATCCCCCGATTTACACGGTAGATACGTTCCTGAGAAAAACGAGTAAATCCAAAATTAAAAATTTTCAAGTCAAAACCGTGTAAATCGAAAAGCTTGCAGAAAATGCATAATTTTGCTATTTAACAGTTGTAATTTTTCAATATTTTTAGGTGTACTCCACCAACCAGTTGTTTTAATTCACCATAACTAGACTGTTTAACAAAAGTTTAATAATTAATTTTTATTCAAATTAAAATGTTTTAATTTTTTATTTTAATTAAACCTATTTGGAAAACTGCCATCATTTCTCTCCAAAATTTCCCGCATTTTTCCCTCTAAATTTTACTTTAATCACAGCTGTTAATTTATAATAATCTAAATTATGCACTCACTTGTAATTTACGAATATAGAAAATTAAATCATTTAGTAGAGTGCGACAAAAACAAAAAAAAACTTATTTGGAAAACCATGTAAATCGGGGGATAGGTGTATTTAAACAAAAAAATATAAAAAAATAATATATTATATAGAACTACCATTCAGAATTATACTACGTGTTAATTAACATTAATATACAGCTTTGGTGTTATCAAACTTGGCCCATTACGGTGGGAAGTTGAAACGGTCAGCTCTATTTGAGTATGTGTTTATTGTTGTATGCCAGCGGTCTGCCACTATATTACCCACATATGATTTATTTATATCATAATATTATTTTTATTTAGTAGTGTGGAAATAACTTCATCCTATATCTTATAAAACAAAGTCGCTTTTCGTGTCTGTCTGAACTTTCTAACTCTTCTTCTTCTAAACCACCCAACGGATTTTTATGCGGTTTTTACCATTAGGTCGAGTATTTCTCAGGGAAGGTTTATATATAGTTTATTATTTGTACATTCTTATGTAAATTAACATAAATACGATAAATGTGTGTAAAGTCCTACCCGTTGAGACACTTTCGCGCATGCGCTGCTTTAATGGTAAGTACTACATGAAAATAATGTACTGGAGTATTGTTCCTCTTAATACGATCAACAAAAAAGTCCGCGACAGCATATTTTTATCTTTTAAGAATAACGTTTAGTGATCATATTTCTGTCTAAAAATAGTAATTTCAATATATTTTTTATTGTGAGGGATATTTTTTCATAATGGTATTAATCCTTATCCTTTAAAATACTTTATTAATTTTCTACGTTAAACGAAGATAAAATTTGTTTTTTACACTATTTCGAAATTGCGAATAGTTTTAGAGAAAAACGCATTTAATTGTTGACACATCCCGCCGTTGACACATCAGCTGTATGTTACTCAAGTTTCACTTATCCCTTACTCTCAGCATATAAATAAGTATATTAGTTACGTTGGCCATTTAATGTAGATCAAAACTGTCTTTTACTGTTTTTATTTTAATAAGTACTTTAGAAGTTGTTACAATATCAAAACATCCTTGCTGCGAAACGACTCGCCACTCGCCATGCGTCCGCTGCGCCCGCCTGCCTTACACGCATCGGTGGTTCAGTGGTAGAATGCTCGCCTGCCAAGCGGGCAGCCCGGTTTCGATTCCCGGCCAATGCATTCTATTTAATTTTACTCACAGGCAGGCACGTAGTGCTTGCTTTTCATCAGGGATAGAATACCCTCTTCAGCATTAACCACAAGCTCGAAAAAAAAAACCCGCCCGCTATAGAGGCATAGCAACGAAGATTTAGATGCGTTTGCACGTATTGGATAATTCGAGTTGAATGTATTATTTCAGCGCGATATATTTGGTTTCATATTTTCTGTAGTAGTTATTAGTAGGTAGGCTTTTGTTTATAATTTCTTCCCTTTAAAAATAGTCATTTAACTATCTAAAAATAGTCATTTAAATATATTTTAATAAGTACTTGAAAAGATTAGTAGCACAGATTTAAAATTACGGTACCTACTAAAAAATCCTTGCTGAGTAAAACAATTGGAAAATCCTTATTGAAAATACGAAAATGCGGGTTGCATTAGAGTTTAATTAATTTTCACATTATCTTAAGTGCTTTGCAAACATACATTATATGAATAATCCAGTAGTAAAAGCGAACGAAGCCGCAAGGGGGTCGCTAGTTTTTAAATAAATTAGGAAAAAGAGAAATAATTAATTTAACAATATAAATTTAAAAAAAATCCCATAGTAGAGGTAAAGCTACAGACCATCGTAGAGCAGTGGAACAGATAGTCTGACTGTAAACATGATGGTTGTGGATTTGATTCCTACTCAGGAGAATTAATTATTTCAATTCCCGCTCCCTGAAAATAGGAAACGTAGAATCTTAACACTAGATTCCATTGCCTACCTTGTTATTCGGCAAAAATAGTGAAATTGAAAAAAAGAAACATGATATTTAACTTTTTTTTTATTTACTCATAGATCGAGTAGATCAAAGTCCCGCAGAACTAAGCAAGAGAGCAAAAGATCAAGAACAAGAAGTATATCAGAGTCCCGTTCCCGCACCCGCAGTGTTTCCCGTTCATCACACTCGGCGACCAGATCGGTCAGGAGTCAATCAGCTACCGGAAGTAAAAGAGAAAGCCTGAAAGAACCTGGGCTTTTGGATGCGTTTAGAGTGCTTTATTTGAAACGTGAGTTAGTTATTTATTAAAGAGTTTTTATATTGTTGTACTCGCGGTGGTTGTAGGTTCGATTCTTTCCTGAAGTTACTGCTGGTAGAGTAAGGCGTCAGGTATTGTTGTGTAATAAAACAAATATTGCAAAGTGCACGAATACACCATAAATTACCAATAAATTTCTTAGCTTACTCTGCTACTATGTGGAAATATTAAATATACATGTCGTATATGGTTTGCTAAAAACTAGAACATTTTTTTTTGCAATTATTTATATTTAACATCATTTCAGAAGCTCGTTTCACGAAATGACCGAAATCTCGATTGAAAAATCAAATCCACGACTATCAGTAATGCTAGACAAACTTAACTGCGCCCTATATCATATAAGCTTCACACTATATCTCGCATGTAGCAAGGTAGACAGAGGGAAAGCTAAGACACTCCGTTCCCCAATTTTCAATATTCATTGCGTGTTGAGTGGCGAAACTCAACGCCGTGCTTTATCTTGCTACCAGAGCGAACAGTGACGCCGTATAATTATGTATAATTAGACTTATCACTTACCAAATTATACATTATAAAAAAAATCACAGTTTCAAAGCGATTAATTCAATCAATGTTTTAATATAATATGCAGATTAATTAATATAATTAATAGCGGGATTTAAACTTATTTCAATTTTAAATTATTAACAATATGTTCATTGTGATTTTAATTTATAACAATAAACTCGCGGACAATGGATAGTGGATTTCGTGAATTACTATTGTCTACATATAAAATAGTGGAAAAAAATATTCTGGCTCAGTTGTAGCGATAATACAGTGTTTGACTGTAAATGCGGTAGTTACAGGTTCTATTTATTAAGCTTCACGTTTTATCCTCACGGATTCGAACGGAAGTGTCTAATGGGGACGGAATGACTTAACACTAGGTTTTCAGGTTCCCTCTGTCTATATTGTGCACGTTACAGTGTCAAGCTTTATCCCTAGAGAGATAGCCAGGGGGAAAGAAGCGGCCACCACTATGGAATATACTGTCTATTTTATTAATTATCCTTGTTGCTCCGTCCTTGTAAACAAAATGCGGCGTTGAATTCCGCCACTTGTCACGCAATGTCTCATAATCACGTGGAAATCGGAAACGGAGTGATCTGACACTGCGTTCTCTTCGCTTATATATCGTTAAATGAGAGACGTACATAAAAATATTCGTACATAATAAATTTTATTACTGTAATATTATAAAATGTGAATTTTATTGCTCCTTATCTATATAGCTGAATTTTATTACGATGCTATCTTTAAAGCTCAGGTCGACGATTTGTACAGTGTTTTGAAGAAAGGTTGTTTACCTAAACATTTTAATAATATATATATTTTTTATATTATTAAATCATTTATTATTATTAAAATTTTTATTAAAAAAATATAACAAATTTCAGCCAGCAAACACAAAAAGAACACAACAAAGTATTTAGCGACAAAGAAAAAGCAGGATCGCATACAAGAAGTGCTGAAGAGTGACGGCCTCGGATCCAAGAAATGGTTGTTCTATCCAAGACACCAAACTATGTCTACAATGAAAACAGACAATAATTGCGACAGAAGGGTCAAAATCGATGGAGATTTCTTCAGAAAGTATAAGAAAAATAAGCGAGTGGACAATGATGCTCCTATAGCAAAATTACAAAGATGGGAACTAATTTTGTATAAGAAGTTAGGGTTTATACAGGCTGTTTAGCAGTAATATAGGCTTTATATATGGTCCGTAAATTGATTATACAGTTTGTATACAGCCTAAAATGTTTTATACAGGCTATATGGGATTATATTGTTTTTAAGCTGATTTTGATTAAAAATATTATTTAGTGTATATTCCATTGACGTCATTTTGTTTGTTAATTTATTGGATATTGATATTAAAGAAGTTTATTTTGTTGAACCAGTTTTTTTAATTGCTTATCTCTATGTGGTTTAATTTATAATATCATTTGTCGATCGAATTGCATTGCATAGGTAGGTAGTGCTGACACTCTCCTGTGAAAACACTTCCGTTCTCCACTTACTGCTTCGCTCAGCTGATGATCCCTAGTTCCTTGGACGCCAACTTGGTCTTGCTTTCCAGATGATCGTGATTAAAACTTGTTGGCACCTAAAGCAGGTCTGTCTCTCATTAGAGATGAAGATTGAAGCTAGAAAGCAGTACAGTTTTTATATGGGTTATGTGCTTGACCCTTGGATTAAAAGAAATAGACAAATAACACTGAAAGATTGCAGAATACTAGAGTTACATTAATTTTCTACACTTCAGCTCATGGTCTCTACCAATGCGAGTAAGCGATAAATTTAAACATTAACTTGCTTGGTGTAATGGTCCATAGAGCACTGGAAGTTTTAAATTAGTACCGAATTGTGGGGATATCGTGTGGAAAATTGACGCGTGGGAAAAACTTATGTTGTTCAAGCAAAAGTTATCTCATTATACCGTGTTTCAAGAGAGTTAGAACACTCGTTTTTTTAATATTTTTTTATCTTCACGTGGCAATATTCAGGTTATCAGAGAGAAAGGACCAACCGTAGTGTTTCTGCTTTGGCGTATTGTGTTAAACAAAAATCAATTTTGATTAACATAATCGATATATAAAAGAAAGTAAATGCAAATATTAAATATTTCATTTCCCCGATATGAAAACGAACCCATAATCGTCTCGTCTACAGCCATATGCCTGTACCACTCCACCACGACGGCTTCTAGACGGCCTTTATGTACAGTTAATATAATATGACTACATTTCAATGTCGTACAATTTCTTGTAGCGATTTTTCTATTACGTTTCTTTTGTTAATCACGCAAAGTTATTGT
>JAEBDU010007876.1:0-23675 GCA_016802625.1 Heliconius numata | reverse complement strand
ATTAATAGTTAATGAGGAAGTGTTATATTATAGACTTGCTATATGATGGACTGCCTTAATGCTTCACATTTGTGAGATGATGTTGTCACTTCGTTTACATAAAAATAGCAAAGGATATCCGTCGCGTAGCTTCGGTTTCCTTTTCATATTTCACCTTTTTGAAATATGTCCTTTAAATTTTATATTTTACCTAGCAAACACTACCTAGTAAAGAAACAAAAAAAAACAACAATTCTATTGAATAAAATAGCAATATACAGGGTGGAATTGTCAGCGCCACTTTAAATGAAACCACAGTTTTAACTACTCTATAAAAGCCTAATATAATTCGGAAAAAAAATAATTCTCAAAAATGAAAAAGTTTTTTTTTCAAACAAAATAAATAATAAAATTATCGTTTTAAAATAAAACGCCATTTGTAAAGTATAACATAGGCACGCACACACTTATCTGTCAAAGCGGCAACGTCGCATACGTATGTGTGCGTCACACGAAATACAGGTATGGATAAAAATCGTGAAATGAAAAAAAAATCCTACGTCTAAACCGTTGAGGTACCTTGATTATTTTTTTAATTCTGAGTTTGAAATATTTTACCCTATATGCAGTTTCAGTAAAAGAAGCGCTGCCTCTTCCACCCTGTATTTCGTAATAAAACGTTGCGTTTTAAAATAATAAAAACAATCTGACTTTGTTTCCGCCCGGGATCGAACCGGGGACCTTGTGCGTGTGAAGCACACGTGATAACCGCTACACTACGGAAACTTAAGGAATGTGCTTGAAACATCAGAATAGGTTACATGTTATTGCAACTTCCTAACCAATGTTACCAAATGGGACATTTCGTCAAAAAGTGTCATCACATATAGATAGATATCACAATCTTAAAGGAAAAGACAGTGTGCATGAAGTGTATGCTTGGATGAAAAGTTTCTTCTGTTTTTATAAATTATTTATATCTCCATTTTTTCTATCATCTAGCTAACCCCAGATCCTAGATAACGCAAACCAACGCTTTTCTACTAAAATCATCTTCACCTCAATTGCATATATTTCCTCGACTTACGATATTTGAATTCCAAACTTTCATACCTATTTACAATCATCTCAATTACGCCATAACAGCCCTTTATTTTTTACCATAGCTTATGTCACCATTAATAGCTATTCGTTTCTCACATTCAACTGATAGACATCGCTGTCGCAATCAGACAAAGCCAACTCGATAATTGTGATGAGGAATGCGATTCAAACAAAAGGTTCATCTCCGCTCAATTAATATAGTGTTGAGTCACTGCAAGGGCGATTGCGGTAAGTAATTGTTACATGTGATGTCGTGTGGGGTCTGTTTTCATTGTCTTTGATAGGTGTGATGTCTTTGTTTATGGCGGTTTTTTATTGTATTGGTTGAAGATTAACTGTTGAGTAAGGTAGGTTTTGTGATTTTCTTAGAAAAATGCAATTTGAAAGATATTAATATGTCGTACCATCATCTAGAGGTCAAAATGTTAAGTTAATTTGTATTTTAAAAGCTTTTTTTATTGATGAAAATAGAAATAATATTCTTTTGATGCCGTCGTGACGTAGGGGCACACAGTGTAAGTGTAAACGCAACAGATTGTAGATTTTATCTTTTTATTCCTAATATAAAGAAATATGTTATATTTCCATTTTCTTCGCTCTGGTGTTGAGGCAAAACGCGGCGTTGAGTTCCACACACATTGCCTCTAGAATTCGGCAGAAAATAAGGAATGGAGTGTCTTAACACAAGGTTCCCTCTGTATAGATGACGCTAAAAAAATATTCTTTTCCATATACGCTTTGCATATAAAATATAAACAATATATTCACAAGTTTTATTCTAAGGAAGAATGAAATCAAAACAACCTTATTTTCAAATAAGGTGGATTGTATAATTGTTACTCGGTAATAGCACGCAATGAGCCTCTCATAACAGTAATTGAAAGTACAGCCCACCATTTGAAATTGAACTTGATCCAAGGGCATACTTTGCTTGTTTTCTGTCTGTTTATTTATGTTTTCATTTTCATATAAAAAATGGATTTCTCATTCAATTAAATTTAATTGCTTTCTTCAAAACTTTTTATATCTTTGTTTTTTTCTACATATAAATATTTTATGGTTAATAAATATTTTTTTATTCAGCTTTCTCTTGTTGCGTACATTAAAAAGGTGCAATATTATATTTAATACGTATGTATTATACGAATAATACGTTTTATTATTATTTTTTCAATGTGTTACTTAATATTTCTTTTGGCCTCATATGCCTCATATTTTCACTCAACACGTAATAGCTCCATAATTCGGTGGAAATTGGAGAACGGAGTGCCCTAACACTAGACTCCTTCTTCATATCCTGCTAAAAGCAGGATACAGCGTGAAGCTGGAAAAAAGTAAAAAAATTATGTTTCATTGGGTTAAGTAATCAGCAAGTTAGTACTTTCTTATCACGCACATGTTTGGTTATTGCGTGTTTGTGAGTTATAAAAATATTACGCGACGTGGGGTTCCGGCATTTAATAAGGGTAAGTCGTTCCGTTTACGTGTTTTTGGGGATATGATTCACTTTGCCTCCTTCATTGTATTTTAATACATGTAATAAGACTCCCCATAGCGAAGATAAATGGGCTTTTATTTACCCTATAATTTTCGTTCACTTTTTTTTCATTAATTATTATTATATAAAATAGAATGAGTGCTGAATGGCTGTAACGTGACGTTTGTGGGTTCGATTTCTACTCGGAGGAATGAATTGTTATTTATTAATATTATTTTTATCTCTTCTCTCTGAGTATCAAGGCACAAGCGCGGCGTTGATTTTACAAATGTAATTTCTAAAGTTGACAGTTATGATTATGAGTGTACCTACTGGCCTCACAATACCTTAAATTAATAACAAGTTTCCTTTTTAAAAGTCTATTGCAAAAATTGTATATAAGCGAAATAGCAAATTTTCATAAAAATGTCTACATAATTATGAGGCCGTCGTGGCGTAGTGCCTCTAATGTGACTATAACGATGGTTGAGGGTTCGATTCCTACTCGGGAGAATGAATTAATATTTTCATTTCTTTGCTCTGCCATCAAGACAAAAGCGCGACGTTGACCGCTGCACTCAACAAGCAATGCCTCGTAAATTGATAGGAAAGTAGGGTAGGGTAGGGTTCCCTCTGCCTCAGCGTAAAACAGAAAAAACTATAAGATTATTTTCTTGATTACATGTTTAAGATAAATTTCTAAGTCTCGAAAAATTCTATCGGAAGTCGGCATCCTTTTTAACTGAATATGTTACAATATTTCATTTTGATGTTACAGTGATCTGAATCATTTTGCTCTCTGCCTTTCTAAACATCGCCTTAAAAGGATTGATAGATCATTGCTCTTGGAAATTATGGCTGTCTTTGATATGTAAAGGAGTATGTTATTAAAAACATTTTTTTTATTAGTCTCTCTTTCCGTTCTGTTTTTCACTTTCTTTTTTCATTGTTATAAAAATTATATTGTTGTATATTTCTTATTATGTCGAGGCCAGTCGGTAGGCGCAGGAATATAAGCGTGTGACTGTAAATGGTTCAGGTTCAGTTCCCGCTTGATATTTTTTATTTTCATTTCTTCGCTCTGTTGTTAAAGGAAAGACCGGCGTTGAATTCCGACAATCAAAACACACTGCCAGAAATCGGCGGAAAGTGGGGATAGGAGTGTCTTAACACTAGACTAGCTCTGCCTACCCTGCTACATGCGGGATACAGCGTGAAGCTGACAAAAACTTCAATGTTTTTATGCATTTTAAATCTATAAATACCGTAGCGCGTTTTTATGCGTATGATTTATTAAATTATGCTTACATTACAAAGGCCCTTCACAATTACCTTTATGAAGGCAGAGATTTCTCAATCTGACCATTAGTCAAGGTGACGTGCGAATCAATTGATACTTCCCATGACGAAATTTAAGATGAAATTCAATATTCGTTTGATTCACAAACACGTCAATAATGTTGAACTGGCTGGCTGGGAACTGACGCTATAGAGTAAATAACATTAAAGCTATAATGTTGGTATATAATTTAGATAATTAAATGGAATTAAGTAGAAGAAGAAGATAGTATATAAATATAGAGAGGTCGTCGTACCTTAGTGGCATATACGTGTGACTGTAAATGCAACGCTTGTGGGTTCGATTCCCACTCGGGCGAAATGAATTATTACTTATTTTTTAATATTTTTTTTATGCGGGATACAGCTGAGTCTGCGAAAAATATTTTTTTTTTGTTATATTTTAATTTATTTACTAATTAAATTGATGATTTTTTTTTGATAAAGTGACTTCTCCGTTTCTTGCCACGCGTGATGCCTCTGCGGGAGTCATTAACAAATTTCATAATGTGTATGTTTGTCTTGTAAGATCACGTATCTAAATTTGGATACAATGATTAAGTAATGCTTAAAAGTATGTTTTTTGAGAAGCACAATAGATTTAATGATGTTAGATCTTCTTTTTCAGTTGCGATTTTTTTAATACAATATACACAGCTTTATCCTACTTTTCTTATTTTTTTATGTTTCTACATATTAATTTTAATAAATACAAAGATTTTTTTATGCATTTCATATTTAGCATTGAAGGCTGAGTAATATTAGTGATAACTGATAAGGAGAAAAGCTTCTTCGCTTTCATGCTTATGCACTGATTCATTATATTTAAGAGTGTTAGGAAACACGAAAATTCAGCCGAAAGTGGCGAACGGAGTGTCTTAACACTAGATTCCCTCTGCCTACCCTGCAATATGCGAAATACAGTGTGAGGCTAAAAAAAATAACTCAACTAAATGTGATTCGTCGTTTTAAAAAAATGCTGTAAAGAAAAGTATATACTTGTCACATCATGACGTAGAAAGTAGATGGTGTTCAATTTATGCGTGATTCAAATCGCGCATAAAATTCATTAAGACAAGATTATTCTTAGGTATTCTAACTGTAATATTACAAACTTTCGATTCTAATTAATTAATAAATGTTATAGCTATGTCTAATTAAAGAGAATTATGTGAAACGACATTGAAATCTATAAAACTTTTACATTTTAAATTTTTTGAACCTTTTTTTTTAAATATCCACTGCTTGTTTCTAAAAGTTTTTTTTAAGTAAAAAATGTCATCATCATCATCCTCATCAAACCATCCATCACGAAAAGCAACCGACTTTGATCTTACTTAAAAGAGTTTTTATTAATAGTCCTGTCTTAAAATTTACACTCGTAATTATGTTAAATGAGATTATTGTCTTAAAATTCTTATAGTAGGTAGTTAGGTATATAGGTCAATGAAATTTGTAGAACCAGTCAACATTTACCTATTGAAATGTATGTAATTGTAATTTTTTTATTTTATTTGAATAATGTAGTTTCTATGATTGAAATAGTCCAATTTTATCGTTTTAATTTCATTAAATTAACATATAAATTACCGATGCGTTACCCATAATAAAACTTCTAATCTCTGTGAGTTCAAACCCCCTTTGTTGTTTTTTGATAAGAAATAACTTCAAAAAGAAACTTCTAACTTTTTCTAAATGGATTGAGTATGTAATTATGTATAATATTTCTCCTTCCTTCCTTATATATAAAATCGAAAGGTCACTCACTCATCACGAAATCTCAGAAACTACATGTGCTAGGATTCTCAAATTTTGCATAGGAGTTATTTATAGGACGTAGGTGCTCGCTAAAGACGGGATTTTGCAATATTCAACTTCTAAGGGGTTGTTTTTGGGGTCGAAAGTTTGTATGAAACTTCGTCACTACAAATTTTGCATAGACGTCACTAGGACGTAGTCATGGAGACAGAAATTAATAATAACATAGTTCACGCGGGTGTAACCGCGAGCGGGCCGCTAGTATACTATAAAAAATAGTAAGTAAGTTGCGTTATAATATTATGTGCGCGTCGATGTCTTTGATATTATTATGAGACAGCGGGATTAGTGTTACGACACTAACTTTCCGCCGAATTCTGGAGGCAGAGTTCTCTGGAAGAGAAGTGGAATTCAACGCCGCGCTTTACCTCGACACCATAGCGAAGAAATGAAAATATTACATATTTTATTTCCTCCAATGAGTATCGAACCCATAACCTATCGCGAGTACAGTCACACGCTTGTGAGCTCTTAGTATTTATGCTGCCCTTTTATACATAATATGTTAAATAGTAATTACAAAACTACACCTCATAGTGGAATCTGGCCTCATTAAGATGGCGAAACAATTGTTAGATAAACATTTGAAAATCAAACAGGTGTTTAAACATGCCAAATAGCTGAACCAACGCGTGGGATGTGGATTGAAGAATAATAGGGATAGATAGATAAAGATAATTATTATTAATATTTAGATATTAGAAATATTTAGATTTATAAATTGTATTTTATCTAACTCTAGTTAACTTTTATGTATGTTTTATGTTTCAAGTTATTGCCTAAGCTTTTTTAAAGCTTTGTCTTGTTTAATCTTTTGTAGTGTTGTGGATCTTCAATTAAAAATATTCAATTTATTTAATTGTTCAAAGATTTGATTTCATATGTAACGACGATGTTAGATCCTCTAGAAATATCTAAAAGAAATAAGATAATATTTAAGTTATTTTTGTAATATTTTGTTTTTATCTAAACTGTTTATGATTACCAGACCCAAACACCTCAATTATAAATAATTTAAATGTATAAGTTTAATATACTGTAGAAAAAGATAACATATTGTTTTCAAAAGATATTATTTAAATACATTTTGGTATTAAATGTTCATGAGAAAAACACCGGACAAAATTACTTAATTTACCAAGCCCCAGTATCCAGGTCCGTACAGTTCATAGGCTTAGAATCCGTTGAGGTAATGAATAATGCATCTAGTACACGGCGTCGGTTATCTCGATTCTCATGCTAATTATCCGCGTTTACTTGCATTTTAACTGTATAGTTAAATTATATTTTATTTGAAAAATAGGTATATATATAAGAGTACACCATCTACGCACTAGTTCGTCCGTGTTGCAACCTTTTATGATGTTCATATGTTGTTATTATAATTTGGTGTACTGCTCTCGTTGTGTTTTTCTTTTCTAAGACGGTAACGGAATATTCGATTCAAAGTCAAAGGGACTTTTACAATGAGCTTTTAACAAAAAAACTAAATTAAAATATACCGTTTTGCAATCAACGTGATGATATTTAGTTCGTTTACTTTTGTCAGTTATAACTTCGTATACTTTTGTCAGTTATAAGTTTTGTCGTATATTTTAGTCATTATATAGATATAGGAGTCGTTTTTATAACAAATTAATTTTCTAATATGTTTTTCTTTTATGTAAATCAAGGAAAATCTCTTTGAATGTGCAATAATTTTAAGAACAGTTGCCTTTAATTAGGTAGAGTGGCTAACAGCGCACTTTAGTACGGTAAGTTCAACGGGGTTAATATCTTTGAAGGTTTGCTATGTCGGATGAAAAGTACCTACGTGCTAGTTGCGTTTGACGTTAGTGAGGGTTTTATATTGAGATATTTTTGGTATTTTATATATTTTATTATATTTTCTATGACTATATTACAAATATTTGTTATTTTAATTATTTTCTATTAATAAAAGCTATGAATGTTATAAATTTATTATTCCTAACTGAATAATTTCTTATTCAGTCATTTCGTAATTGTCATTAACGTTTGTTACTATTTTGTATCGTAATAGAAATAGATAATTATCAAAGATAAAAAGTCAAAAATTAAAACTTAAAGTTAATACAATCCGCTAAAGCTTATAAATGAAGTTACAATATACTAGAATAGTTAAAACGCACGTCCTAAGAAATTATCCTAAAGCTGATTGCCGGGTTAATATACAATCATTCTGCCTACTAACACTTACCTATACCTCTACCTCAAGACGTTGATAGCCTACAATTCTACATGCAAGCTGATCATTCTACCTCCAGCTATCGGTCAGCTAGGTATGTGTTGCAAATCTCTGACAGAACGGTTATGGTCCATTACCAACTGGAGGTACCAATAGGAGGTACCTTTCCACGGCACACTTCCATAGTTATAATATAACTTCCTTTTAGGTTTGTGGGTTGAAAGAAACGATTGTCTATCATATTTTTTTAACGTGTATTATGTAATTTGCTCCGATTAACATTATATACTGTATATATATGAAGAGTATGGTTTTTGTTTTAATATTGTGTTGTTTTGCTTCACTTGTGGATACCAGTTATTTATTAAATTCATATTTTTAAGAAAAACATACTTGTTGCAATTTTAGTTTAGCTTAATATTAATATATAAGATTTAATAATTATTTTAGTTAGAAAGTCAATTAGTGAACATTTACTCGATTAGCATTTAGCACTCGATTTCAATTTAATTTACATTTCTGTTTTACATCAATTTTCAATTATGTTTTGTAATAGATATTTTTAAGCCGTATATTTAAATATCACAAACATTAAACATTATTTGTTTAACAAAACAAAAATGTTCTCTTTTTGAAAAAATGTGTAATTATCTATGCTAGTAGTGTAATTACCTGTAATAAAGTTACCTGTTCATACTTTTGCGCATATTTAAATATATATTATGTGCCATACGAGTTTCAAGGCCAGTCGTGGCGGACGGGATCAAACGCGGCAGACTGTGGCTTCGATTCCCGTTAGAAAAAATAAAATATTTTCATTGCTTCGCTCTAGTGTCGATACAAAACGCGGCCTTGAGTTCCGCCACTCGACTCCCAATGCCTCCAGAATTCGGCGGTAAATGGGGAACGGAAGTGTCTTAATGGGAACGGAGTGTCTTAACACTAGGTTGCCAGTTCGACAGTACGTTCTAATTAGAATAAGGCCTTAATCATAATTGTTTCAAACATCCTAGGCTAGCGAGCTAACTCGGGCGCTAAACATGCCCTTAAAGGCGTTCCTCGGGTTTCACGCAGGTATCATGTTATATATCACGCTACTCATTGTTGACTACTATTACACGAATGCACTATGAGGAATGCAATGTAAGAGAATCTAGTTTAATATAATTAAGCTCAATTTTACATACAATAATGTATACATACATTACATATATTGTATGTAAAAATCTCTTGTTATTATTATGCGTTTAGTAACTGTATTTAGTAGCCTTCGTGGCGCAGTGGAACAAGCGTGTGACTATTAACGCGACTGTTATGGGTTCGATTTCCTCTCGTGGGAATGTATTATCAATTATTAATATTTTCTTTGTTCGCTCTGGTAGCAAAGTACAAGCACGGCGTTGAGTCCCGCAGTGGAGGAAAATGGGGAACGAATTGTCTTACCACTAGGTTCCTTTCTGTCTATCTTGCTATATATATGGGATACAGCGTTAAGTTAAAAAAAGACAAACTTAAAAATGGTTGTTAATAATATTGTGTGCTATTCGTTTCTAAGTAGTACTAGCTTAGTTACAACTCGCATTATAAGTTAGTATAATTGTGATTGCTGACGTCACTTGTCTTTCATAATTATTTCTATTGTTAAGTTAATTTATCATTTATATAGTTTTTTTTATTATTTTCCATGTTTATAAATACGAAATTATTTTTCTATATTGGTAATAGATGTGGTGTTCTATATTTTTGTAATCTACATGATAATCTAAACAAATGAAACCTGATTTGAAATGAATGTTTCCATTATGTAACACTTACGCAATATGGGGGGACCTTTTAACAATGTAGTAGGGCGTTATAGAGTCTAATATGATAACTGTGGGACGAACTAGTATATTTATAAAGTGGTAAACCAGATAAATGGCTGGCACATCTAATATGAATATAATATATCGAGGCAATTTGACACTCTTGAGGCCGTCGTAGCACAGAGGCACAGGCGTGGAAATGTAGACGTGACAGTTGTGGGTTTCGATTCGTAATTGGGGAAATGAAATATTTAATACTTTAATTTATTGGCTCTGGTACCGAGGAAAAGCGACGTGAACCAAATTAACACTAAATATTTCAATAACTATGTTACTATACATAATATAAATAAAATGGTTAACGGAGTGTCTTAATACTAGGTTCCCTCTGCTTACCCTACTGTCTGCGGGATACAGTGTGAAGCTAATAAAAAAATATAAAAAAGGTGATTACTACTTAGTACAGATAAGTCTCTATAATATAAACCATATGGCATAGTTTGTGTTAGGTTCTCAGTTGTACGGTGGTGCCTGGTGCAAACGAGGAAAATAACTTTCAACTTAAATTAATAAAACATCTAAAAGGATCTCCTGAAATATAACAGGGCTCTGGCACGGTGCCAGCTCGCTTCGGTCATCTCTTTTATTAGAGTATATGTTAGTCTAGTAAGAGAGTGGAATGCAAATTAATATTATAACTCTATTCTATTTTTGCTGTATCCTGCACACAGGGAAGCAGAGGGAACCTAAGGTTAACACACTCGTTTTCCATTTTGCGCCGAATTCTAGAGACAATGCGTGTTACACCAGAGCGAAGATATGAAAATATTAAATATTTCATTTTCTCGAATGGAAATCGAACCTACAATCTGTCGTGTTTACAGTTACACTTTATGCTCCGGCGCCACTACGGTTTCCATAATATATTATCTTTTTAATTTAATTATTTTTTATTATTCAGGTAGTCAAAATTGAAAGAACAGTGACTGCGGAGCTAAGATGGTGACATGTTCACTTATATAAAGTAAGTACCAAATATACCGATTACATAATAGAAAGATATACCCTCAGACATCGAGAAATATATGATTAATAGATATCTTTATAAAAAAAATACATTTTATTATAAAATAGTAAAAAATACTAAAAATTTATAGTTTATGGATCTCATCTTAAATTTTACTACTTCTTTTTTATTACTTAGAATAGTTAGACGATGTATTTTCTCACGGCTCGACAGTTTCCGAAATAGTCGAAAGCATCAGTAATTTCACGCTTCACAGTGTAATACTTGTTTGGATTATTTACTTTTTAACCGACTTCTGTAATAAAAGGAGGTTATCAATTCGACTGTTTTTTTTTAAATAATAATAATAAACGATCTCGAGTGAGTCTAGATTATGCTTATTGAATCGTATAATAGTTTAGCACGTGATTTACTTACGTTGTAAACTAATATAATGAAATTACATCTTAAAAAAGTTTTCTTTAAGGTGTTTTTGTCGATATTGTTTGTGACACACAAAACACAAAAAAATCGTATTCGATTTGTATTTGATCTATTAATTTTATGGGATTTTTTCTCTTAGTTTCACGCTGTAGTTTTACGCGACCCACGTAGTGTTGAGATTTCCGCTCAATACCATAGCGAAGAATGTAAAAATTAAATATTTAATTTCCTCGAGTGGAAATCGAATCCACGACCTGTCGCGTTCACTCGACTTCGACTTGCCTTTATGTGATCTATTCTCAAATTACATTTCTATGTATAAGTGATTCAATAAACAATACTAGTACAAACAAGCATGGAATTATTGATAATAAGCAATCTGAGATCAACCAAATATTGACAATTTTCAAATATCAAGATCAATATTATTACAACATTAGTTACGTTGAAATTAGTATCGTCATCAATTTAAATAGCTACTTAGCTAGTTTAGTTCTATTTTCACAGTAACATTGTATTTCACATTACTATAGCCATACATGCTTGTATATTAGTAGATAACGTAGAACGCAAAAGTTGGTTAAGTTAACCACAAATCTTGTAATGGTATTAGGAGCGTTGTGGAAGCCCATAAATCATTCGGTTGCCACGAGGACAATACTGGTGGCCTTGTGGTACTACTATACTGAGACAGTTCATTGAACTCGGTCCATTCCAAATAAAGACGAAATATTGAGCTAAGTATATACGAATATAGTAAAGACAAAAGAAAAATATTGTCCTTACTTAGGTATTTAATTTAAGACTAAAAGTATATTCAATTTGTCGCTATTAATATCGTGTAAGCTGTTTCGTATAAATCATCTTTTAAAATTAGAGTTCTATTAGAGGTAACATTCTTAAATATTAATCTTATGTTAAAATAATTAAAAATGGTTATGATCCTGGCTTATTAAGCGGAAGCTTATGCTTATATATTATTTAATTAAAGAAAACCTCTTTGTATTAAATTATAAAATGTTAATATTTTCATTCTTTCTTAGCTTCACGCTTTTCCCCCGAAGCAGGTTAGGCTTAAACAACATATTGTCAAAACATTCCGTTCTTTCCATTTAACTTGAATTCGGGCCTATGTATGTAAGTAGCACCTCAAAAGAAGCTTTGTCTTACCAGAGCTTAACTTAAATATAGTTTCCCCTTCCCCGAATGAGATCGAACCCACAACCTTCAATATTATAATAGTAGGCAGCTAATAACAACATGGCCCAATGGAAGCTACACGGGATCTCTAATGAGCCCTCTAATCCGTTTGAATACAACGCGCTTATAGTTTGTATAAACAGTAGTCTAATGAATATGAATGAGAAGCTTTAGAGGTGGGTACCCGATTATAATGTAACAGTGCTAGGCGCAGGGGATCGTTCAGTAGAATACTATAAATTTAATATAATGTAGATATTTTATAGTTGTACTTATATTACAGTAAGGTAATGAAAAATTAAAAATAATTTATAACTATCGAAAATAATACAATAATAGAAAACGTGATTTTTTTTAGGAAACTTAATATTTATTTGGAAAACGTATCAAGATTGGAACGTAACTGAATTTGAACCCGCGCCCTTTGGAAATCATCCGAGCGCTCTGACCGCTATGCCATACGTTCTCATGAAGCTACGTCGAAATTCTTACATGCTTATTTAAACGAGTGTTTTTAGCCATCCAGCTTGTCCGGTTACCAAGAGGAGCGGGTTCAAATTCCGCTACTTTCGAGTTTTTATACGTTTTCCTAATAAGTATGATTACGTTTATGCATTTTTAAGCTAAATATCTTAAAATATGGAAATGTTCACGAAAATCCTTTTTAACCTATATAATTTTTGGTCTATGTAAAATATTATGATCTGGTTATTGTAAATCTAAATATTAGAGTGGCAACCAACTTGAGATGTCGTGCGTGGGTGGATAAACATGCAGCTAGCTGCAACAGTTGTTAGTAGACGATTCTGATACTGCGATGCGTGTCCGTTAGTTTGCTGTTTGTGCCGTCAGTCCGATACTAACGCGAATTAGTCTTACGGTATAGCGTTTCTGATGATATGTTTTGGAAATTATTGTATAGAATTAGGAGGTTAAAACTATGAAACATTTTATTTATATTGACTTTTTTATGTAATATTAAGGGAACTTGGTAATAAAACACTCTGTTCACCGGTTTCCGTCCGATGGTATTTAGCCCTGGAAGAAAGGCGGAATTCAACGTCGTGCTTTTTTCACCCGTGTACTAGAGAGATAATTAATCGAACCCACAACCGCTGACACGCTTGTGTTCCTGCACCTCCATAACTTTATTAA
Source organism: Heliconius numata (assembly GCA_016802625.1). NCBI lineage: Eukaryota > Metazoa > Arthropoda > Insecta > Lepidoptera > Nymphalidae > Heliconius > Heliconius numata. Next base: position 10,143 of record JAEBDU010007876.1, on the reverse strand, counting down.
AGTGAATATAGTTAAAGTTTTATTAGCTTTATTAAAAATAGGTAAATATTAGTTAAGTTTGTGAACACTTTTTTTACTGTTAGCTAAATATTTTGTTTTCTGCTATTCCATATATTTTGTTTATTTAAGTAAAAGTGCTACCGAAAATTGCGGTTATAGCAATAATACCAGTTGACTACAATAGATATCATTAGCGCTTTTACTAATATTTCTTGTGTATTTATGTAAATACTAAGCTAAATGATTTTCACCAACCACTTATACCATATTTTTACTATAATATATTCAAATATACAGGGAGTTTACCTAATACATAAAATATTTATGAGTTTCTCTAACCTACAAATATAAAATCGTATAATATTTGCAAATTAATAATTATATAATTTCTTACATATTTGTAATAAAAAAAACAATGTTTCCTTTATGTTACTTCTTTATAACTCGTGTTTCTATAGTCAACAGCGCAACGTGCTTTTCGCCCGAGCATTAAATGTACGTTAGTTCCGATTCACAGAGCAAATAGGGGCTTGCAAATGAGCCATGATATCTCCAGAACTGAGATATTAATCGAAACAAGAAATTGGACAATACTTTAATTAAACTTATAATTTTTTAGGTCCATTCACTTTTATCAATAATTTAATTATGTGGATAAGTTATAAATAAAAAAACATAATTTTTGTTTTATCAATATTTAAAAAAAAAGAAATTTAAAGTTTTGCAATTGAAGGAGTTTATTTGTTTTACTGCTGTAATAAGCTGTTTTTTAAAGTTATGTAAATAATGATATACGATATGTAATACATAAATAACTCATATTTAAATCAATATTAATGATTTCTCTATGGTCCAGTGGTATAGTCGACGATGCGTTCAATTCTAGTCGACCGATTAAGATTCGCATTTATTTATTTATATTGATTTATTTAGAATACTGTATACAAGGATGTTGAGTAACCAGCTTGTAACAGTAAAGAAGATGTAATAAGAAAAAAGTGAAAGTCAATTTATTAGCCTTGGTTGTTTATTTAATAGCGAATACGCTTTTATTTAACCTAAGTTTCTGTGCCAGTCAAAATAATGTGCGAGTTACTGCTACTACTTTTAATATTAGTTTTTGAAATATGTAATTGATTTGAAGCCAATCGTGGCACAGAGGCGTGTGACTTTAAATGCGAAAGCTTGTGGGTTCTATTCTTACTTAAGGAAATTAAATATTTATATATTTCCGTTCACGGTGGTTGGATTTTGACACTTAACACGCAATGCCACCAGAATTCGGTGGAAAGTAAGGAGCGGAATTGAATTAATGGGACCATTGTGTCTGAACACTAGGTTCCCGGGTCTCCTCTGCCTACCCTGCTTTACGTGGGACTGTATCCCAACCCCTGTGAAGCTAAAAAACAAACTCTTCTTTTCTTACGCTTATTTACTTATATACATTGAATGTTGCGTATATAATTGACATTTTAGACATTGTGAAGGTGTTCGAAGCACCTGCAATGTTTACTGTTGCAGCTGTATTACTAAAATGTATCTAAATGGTTTTCTTTGGTGAGTTAATTATCACCATCTCCTTATTTGGCTCTCTTCTCCTTAAATTACGATGCGATTACTCGATATTCAACGCACTTATTGGGAGTTTATAAATAATACACATTTTGTAGAGCATTCTATAATTAATGAAGGACGAATGCATTTTTGAAGTAATTTTGCAAAATTCCAGTGCATACCGCCGTTGTTACAATTGTTTCTATGAATTAGTTTTTTTTGTACGTACTTGGTATTTATATATAAAATGGCAGTTAATTTCGTAACTTTTTAACGTAGTCGTATTACTGGCAGTCGACTACAAATAATGTGACTGTAAACGCGACGGTTATGGGTTCGATGCCAACTCGAGAAATGAAATATTTAATATTGTCATTTTTTCGCTATGATTGCAAACCGTGACGTAGAGTTCTGTCATTTAACACGCCTTGTCTTGAGCAGCGAACGACTGGGGAACGGATTGGGTTCCCTCTGCCTACCCTGCTATTTGAGGGATACACCGTGAAACTTAACTAAAAATAAGGCGTTTAAAATATGCGTTTTTATTAATCACTTTAGTCAAAAATAATTAAAATCTACTAAAACATTTGTAATTTGAGTGCCGTAAATATGAGTGGTTAATTACATTTAAATAATGACTAGGTACGTTTAACCTGCGTATGTTCTTTTGATACATTACATAATGTTCACTTTCTTCAGACGTATGTATGAGATTATCACTATTGTAAAGCATGTTTCGTATTTAGATACACAAATACAAATGGCCGATCACGCTTGCCTATATTTAGAGGCTAATGTCGTAGGTAGTAAGGTTGGGTTTAGTTGAATGTAATGAAGTATTCATTGATCCGCTGATAGTGTCATATTTGCTCGTTACTAATGTCACTTTCTTAATAGCGCAAGTGCCAAAAGTGTAAATGGTTTTGACTAAAGAAATTGGAAAGTGAAGTTCAAAAGCTCTATATGAAAAGTAACTTTTTATAGCTTCGGGGGATAGGGAATGTGGGAATCTAAAGCTGGAACACTCTGTTCTCATTAAGACACTTCCATATCCAACTTTTCGTCAAATTCTCGAAATATTGCGCGTTGAGTGCCGGAACTCAACGCCGCTGTTGCTTCACAATTAGAGCGAAAAAATAAAAACAAATATTTTTCCTTTCGTACATCATTCATTCATTTTCATTTCTGTAATTATCGGCCATCTATCATTAAACTTCCTCTACCTGACGGGAATTGGAAAAGATTATAATTTTCTAACATAGTTATTTTATGAATATTTCAAATTTGTATTTCATAAAGCCATCAGGCGCAGTAGAATAGCGTGTGAAACGCGATACTTGTGGGTTCTAATCCCATAAGTACTCGGTGAAATAAATTATTTTCATTTTTCTACTCTGATATACAATATCTCTACTTCGGACGGAGAGTGTTAAATGGAATGACTTGAGATTCTCTCTGCCTACTCTGCTAAAAATAAATTTCATTATACCAAAACGGAAATTGTTTATTACTATATATACATTACCTATAACCAACAAAAGGCAAAGGTTCAAATCTTAAAAATATCTAACAGAATATAAAATATAAAGTAACTACCTATGTACAATATGAATTTATAATCTAAGTATAGTATACTAATAATACTTAAGCCTGGAATGTGAAGGAAGCTCTAATCTAGAAAAGCAAACAGTATTTTTATGACCGGCGAGGGCAGATTGATGTTGCTATTTTTTCCTCCTCTTTTATCCACTTGACAAGTTTAGAGAGCCCCATTTGGACACGGAAGCCAACCTTAAATGATATGTTGTAATAAATGGGAGGAAGTTTCAGTTATAGCTCGGTGTTGCCATTTATATAAAATGTTAGTTTTAGCGTGTTCATAATTTGACACGTATTTGCTTAATGTTCGATTTTCACCTACTATGTTTTTTATTTTAAATATATTTATATTTCTAGTGGTCTTGTTCCAATAAATTCATTCATTTCCATATGGCTGGATTACAACCATAACCACGCTATCCAATATACAATGTTACCATAGAAAGCAGAGTAAAGAATTGAATCACTACATCTCTATGTTTATTCTACAAAGAGCTGGAGACCTCTTAGGACGGTATCTGATCATGTAGGTACCTTAATTTTTTATTGCTTACGCAATATCCGAGATTCGAAGTGTTTTTCGTGTTTTTTTTGTACTTTTAATTATAAATAACTAGCGGCCCATCCGCGGCTTCGCCTGCGTGAACTTATTATTAATTTCTGTCTCAATGAGTACCTACGTCCTATAAGTGACGTCCATGCAAAATTTGAGACTCCTAGCATTTGTAGTAACGAAGTTTCATACAAACTTTCAACCCCAAAAACAACCCCTTAGAAGTCGAATATTGCAAATTCCCGTCTTAGCGAGCACCTACGTCCTGTAAATAACTCCTATGCAAAATTTGAGATTCCTAGCACATGTAGTTTCTGAGATTTCGTGATGAGTGAGTGACCTTTCGATTTTATATATATAGATAGATAGATGTATAAAAAATATTTGTAGAAGTTGAAATGTAGTTAATTATTTTTTCTCTTTATTATTTGTTTCTTTTCCAGCTTCACCATCTAGTGTTAAGACACATTCTGCCCAATAAAAATAGAAATTGAATTTCTTAGAATAATAGGAAGTCCTTAAGTGCTAAACTTGATTTAAAGCGACCAATAAGATTCGTGTGGGCGTGGATGTTATTCAATTCTAAACGTTACCAATTTATTTACACCCACTTTTAAAATATTTGCGTATGGTCTCGTTTTTATAATTTAATCAAAAATTATAGAAACAAGGGATACTTTATTACTTGAAAGGTAATGTAGTTTTAATATAAGTTTAAATAAATAATTCTATGACTAAACAAATTAGAAAGAAAACTTATTTCTAGTAAATGCCTGTCCCATTCATAAGGAACGAAATGTAGGTTACTTTAAGTTAAAAAATAAACTAAAATAAGAATTTACACACTATTTACATGCGCAAAAAAAAATTATTTATAATATACAGAACAACAAAAATCTCCACCTTAACAACACGTGAGGCCAGTCGTGGTACAGGGACACAGGCATGTGAATGTAAACGCGACAAGCCATTGGTTCAATTCCCACTCGAGAAAATTTATATTTTCATTTTTTCTCCCTGCTTTGAGTTCCACTACTCAACATGCAAACGCGTCCAAAATTCAGCGAAAAGTGGGAAACGGTAATTTCGTAATGGGATTGGAGTACCTTAACACTAGGTTCCCAGATCACTACTATGTACGGGATACAGCGTGAAGCAAGAAAATATAATTTAGTCATTATTTCTTTAAATTGTCTAATATTTATGAAATACTAGCGGCCCGCCCGCGGCTCCATGAGTACCTACGTCCTATAAGTGACGTCCATGCAAAATTTGAGACTCCTAGCATTTGTAGTAACGAAGTTTCATACAAACTTTCAACCCCAAAAACAACCCCTTAGAAGTCGAATATTACAAATTCCCGTCTTAGCGAGCACCTACGTCCTATAAGTAACTCCTATGCAAAATTTGAGATTCCTAACACTTGTAGTTTCTGAGATTTCGTGATGAGTGAGTGACCTTTCGATTTTATATATATAGATAAACAATCATAGGTATGTATAGAGTAGAGACATTGTCTAACGATTCCATATGGAAAGCGTGTATAATGCGATCGTATCTGCCGTAGGGCTTGTTAACGTAACACTTTTTACTTTTTACGGTTCTTCTTTAAGACGTACTAAATATATTACAAAGGAAGTTCTGAAGACGTTTTGTTTACCAATATATGCGAGTAAAAGAAAAAGGCAAAAAAGTAAAAGAGCGCAGCTAGTTTACACATTTATTTTCCTTGTGAAGATTAGTGTCTAGTCTATTAAGACTAGAGGAAGGTTTAGGTATATGTATAGTTCATTCATATTAAAATATAATCTAAGCGGTCGAAGCCGCAAACAAATTTAATATCCGAATAATAAATTTGTCATTTATTTAAATTTATAAATGATAAGAGATGCTTATGTCCTACCTAAAAATTATTTGATGATATACTGCATCATTATATAAAACTCGAGCCTTATTAAGATAAAAATCTCTTACAATTGTTATAATTATTTCTGTAACACTAATGAAATTAGGCAAGCCTTTGAACAACTTACATAACACTACCTACCTATATGTCACATAAACAATATTCTTACTTTCTATTCTCTCTTTCTCCTACGTTTATCGAAAGGACAATTGAAAACAGTAATACAACTTCTTTTGTGTTTATACTCTATACAATTGGTGAACTTTCGATTTTGCTCAGCTTGATTAATTACACTTCTCCATAAAATGGCATGTGAATGGAAATGAAATATACGCATGTTTGTCTGTTTATACGATTCTAAGATAGCTTAGTATGCATAAGGTCAAAATCTATGATATTGTATTTTTATATTATAGCAGGGTATGCAGAAGAAACCTTGCGTTAAAGCACTCCGTTACCATTAAAACACTTCTGTTTCCCTCATTTCGTCTTGAGTGGCGTATCTCAACTAAGGAACTTGTTTAGTATTTGTAAATTATATCTTTAATTATTTTAAATAGCGTATTTAACGATTTGAATTATAAATTTACCTTGCTTTAGTGTTATTTACTTTATGATACTGTTACTTCTTTTTTATAGAATTAAGAATTGAGTTAAGAATCCTCATATATCTTTTAACTAACCCACTTCAAAATCAGTGCAAGTATTTTCCCAGATGAATATAAAATCGATCGATCACTATAAACGTGTACTCATTTATCTAAGCTATGTCTCAAGGTGGTTTAACATAAACGCAATTCACTGTAGATAGATACATGGTACACGGAGACACTTGTCCCAAATAATGTGAACCGATTAGCATAACATGGTCTTTGGAAGTATTGCGATTGTTTAAAGGTTGTAGTGTTCTATCTAGTTGGAGTATACGTCATATTTGTTTTGAAATATTGCTAAATAAGATGATGATGATGCTGATTATGCTTCCAGCAGTTCCAGATATTACCTATTCCTTCAATTTTTACAATTTTATCGTTTGAATCTATCAATGGTATACTTGTATCGTTGCTAATGATATATTGGTTTATGTTATCTAAATATTTAATTTGCATTAGATAATAACTTTTAATACAATTATAAATAGCTTAAATTATAACGAGATTTCGCAAGGAGATAAATAATCTTATACGATGTTATGAGATATCTGATAATAAGTAAAAGATTATTTTTATCTTATATATGGAGAATTAAAAACAAGGAATGCAATAGGAATGGAGAGCGACCTTTGCCCATAATAGAACACAGGCTAGGCTAAAATATATAGAATTCATTGTTTAACTTTAATATCCATAAACAAACATTAATTACTTGTAAGGTGTTTTATAATATGTAGAAAATGTACAGATGTAAAATGCACCTTTCATCGTTTGTCATTCATTATTTTAAGAGAATACTTAAAAATAATTCGTACACCTGCAACGATCTTCATCTATGGACTTAAACCAATAACCTAGAATTCGAAAAACTGTTGATTAGTACTTACTGCTACTTTTTCATATATCGTACAAGCCCAGGAATAAGTAAAGACGGCTAATAAAATATTTTTATACTTATTTATGAATAACGCATGCCACAGATGTTCCTCAGTAATTAACAGCAGCTGCCAATTGCATCTATTCTATATTTGGTATGGTATGGAGTATACGAACACGCGCCACGAGTGGCTTAAAGGTGTATTTGACATACTTTCAAGATGTGTATTCTATTTTTTTTTTTAACAAAATGTCAAATGCTAAAATATGTTAATTTCGGTCTTTAAAAATACAGTTATATTCATTTAAGAAAGAATTTTGTTAAATGTCAATTGTATGTGCATATATACATAGCTTCACGCTTTGTCCCGTATATAACAGTATATAACTATATATAACAGGGTAGGCAAAGGGAACCTATAGTTAAAACACTCCGTTTACCAATTTACGTCAATAATAAATTAATTTAAGATACTATCTTCATTTTCTTAATGTCAATGTTTTGTCCACAAAAACTATTACATATTTGATTTAATACATGAACATGCTTGCAATGTATGGAATTTTACTGGCTAAGGTAATTCCAACTTTACTATAGTCAACCGTCTATTACCCTCGTGAGGAGTTTAACGGTGTTGAACGTCACGATGCGGCTATTCGATGCAGCTCGAATAGCTTTTGTTTTGTACGATCATGTATGATTTCTGATACATTTGTGTATTTTAATGTTTGACTTGGATTTAGAATGCTTATTGCAGAGGCAGCTTCAATACTGGCTGGCAAATATAAACATATACTTATTAGAAATCAAATTATTGTTTATTAACTTATTTAAGTAAGATAAATATAATAAGCTTATTAGCTTATTATATTTATCTGAGGCCAGTGGAGGCGTAGGAGCATAATCGTGTAACTGTAAATGCCATAGGTTGTGGATTCGATCCCCAGTCGAGGATATTATATATTTTCATTTCTTCGCTCTGGCCATTCAACACGCAATGCCTCCAGAATTCGGTGGAAAATGGAGAACGGAGTGTCTTAATCAGGTTCCTTTTTCTATGTGCGGGATACAGCGTAAAGCTAAAAAACTTAAAAAAAAAATGAAGTCTTATAAAGCCAACTTCACGGGCGACACACATTCATTATTAATGACATCAATCATTATCAAGTGCTCCTGCGGGATGTTTTGTAGATGATCGTTAAGATGTAAATGCATGTTTTACACGCACATCTCCTCGAGCTGCCGAGGAATAATTATAGGAATGTCTGTCCTTCTCTACATTCCTTCTGTCCCTCCGAGCTACAAAACTGACCGAGAGATAATAGGTTTAGATTTCATAGAAATGAATAGAGATAAAAAAATAGAAGAAAATTGTTGATTTATCCCCAAATATCTATAGAGTTAAAAGTTATTACATTTATATATTTTATTATTACGTTTATGTTAGCAGTTCTTTTTCTCACGATTTGTCTACTGTAGATCGGTTTTGCATATTTTTTCTAATAGCCTCCATTCAAAGCCGTTTTCCCCCAGGAATATAAAATTTCACACAAATCTTTTATTGCTCGTTTCAATATAGACGTATGGCCATTCTAGCTTAACGTTTCCCATGGCTGAGAATCCAGTCTCGGCGGCAATATTATAGACTGTATTACATACACTCCTTAATTATACTTGTTCTACGACCGCAGCTTACCGAACCTGTAGTGGGGAAGGGGGAATAGTGGAAAATTTTATGTCAATAGATATTTTAATATTAAATAGGTTGAGGCCAGTTGTGGCGCAGGGTATAATTGTGTGATTGTAAACACGGAGGGTTGTGGGTTCGATTTCTATTCGAGAAAATGAAATATTTAATATTTTCCTTTTAGTAGTAATATGTCTAATTATGTGTAATATCTCTAAATATGCTGTCATTAAAAGTAGTCATTGGCTTTCATGATAGAGTCGTATACTTTTAAAAATATAAATTCATAGTTCAATATCTTATTTCTACAGTCTATTTGAAAATAATTCCAGTTGCAAAATTAAATATTTAACCTAGGCGATGTCTTAAAATTGTAGCGCAGCAGTTAAGACTTTGTACGCAATGTCTATGTGAAATACACGCGGTAATATAACTGACTGAGGCCAGTCGTAGTGCAGTGGCACAAGTGTTTGACTGTAATGCGACTGATTGTAGGTTCAATACCCATTCGAGGATATGAAATGTTGAATATTTTTATTTCTTCGCTTTGGCGTCGAGGCGCGGCGTTGAGTTTCACCACTCAATATGAAATGTCTCCAGAATCCGGTGGAAAATGGGGAACGGAGTATCATAACACTAAGTTCTCTCTGTATGCTGGATATAGCGTGAAGCTGGAAAAAATATAACTGACTTCCCCGGGGGTCTTGTGAAGTAATACGATATAGAGCTATGTTCTCAACAGTCAAATTAAAGAAAAATGTGGAATGGATCCAAGAAATGATTGTCAGAAGTAAATGATGAGAATGCCTCCTTGAAATGTATAGAGTGGTCTATGGTTTTTGTGAGTATGTATGTTTTTTAAATTATAAACTATGGAAAAACGCGCAATAAGCGTGTGTTAATTTATACGCGATTTTTAGATTTATATTGATAAATTACATTTATACATATATTGTAGGTATACATAATATTACGTATGGAAAGTTGAGGTTGGCCATTCATTCACAACTTCTTTGGATTTATATTGAGGCGTCTAGGTCACAGATTACAAAACTTGCTTTGCCTATTGGGCACGTTTAAAATTATATTTAAGTATATTTTTTTTAACTTATAATGTTATTAATATATTTGGGATTGCATTTTTATTAATTATGTGATAAATATTTTATAATTTTCTCACTTCAAGTGTATGTTTAAAAATAAACGCAAAATGATACTTATTTTGGATTTGTATAGATTAAAATATTTATGCTTATAATAAAAAAATCACATTCTTTTAAAATGAATCTTCAATGAATCTGGTTTTTACACGAT